>PVKU01006929.1:31488-95345 GCA_004027475.1 Anoura caudifer
CATACAGTTCTTCATAGTAATTTCTTACAATCCTTTGTATTTCTGTGGTGTCAGTTGTAATCTCTCCTGTTTCATTTCTGATTGTGTTTATTTGGGTCCTCTCTCTTTTTTTCTTGATGAGCCTGCTTAAAGGCTTGTCAATTTTGTTTATCTTTTCAAAAAACCAGCTCCTGGATTCATTGATCTTTAGAATTGTGCTGTTAGTCTCTATGTCATTTAATTCTGCTCTGATTTTAGTTATTTCCTTCTTTCTACTTGCTCTGGGCTGTCTTTGCTGTTGATCCTCGAGTTCTTGTAGGCGTAGAGTTAAGTTGATATAACCAAAGACACTGAAATTGAGAACAAGAGAGGAGAGGGATAGGAATATCCAGGGAAAAGGGGAAGGGATTAAAGCAACAAGTATGAAAGACATATGGACAAAAGCTAGGGGGGGGTGGAAATGGGAGGGAGCTGGGGAGGGCTGGGGCGGAGGAACGGGATGGGAGTAGAAAACAGAAAACTGTATAAGAACAACAATTAAAATAAAATTTAATTAAAAAAATAAAATAGATACAATTTTTGATTGTCAATTACACCTCACTAAAGGTAGAAAAAAAGAATATAGAGGCACATTTTATAATGGCAAGAGAATCAATTCACTAAGAAGGAATAACCATCCTTATCGTCTGTATACCTAACAACAGACCTTAAAAAAAATACAAAGAAAACCTGACGAAACTGAAATGATGACAAAGCAAATTCACAATGATAATTGGAGATTTTGGCATACCTCTCTCAGGAATTGATAGAATAAGCACAAAAATTAGTAAGGACATAGAAAATCTAAACAACACTATTCATCAACCTCATCATTGGCATTTATAGAATATTCTACCTATCAATAGCAAAATCCAAACCCTTTTCAAGTGTACATGGGACATTCACCTAGATAGGCATAAATTAAGTCTCAACATGTTCTTTGACCACCAGGAACTCAGTGAAAACTCAATAAGACAAAGCTATCTGGGACATGCCCAAGTATTTAGAAAGCACAAAACACATTTCTAAATAATTCAAGAGTCAAAGAAGAAAGCATAAGAAAAACTAGAGAATATTTTGAGTTAAATGAAAAAATACCCAGCTGTGTGATGCAGCTAAAACAATGCTCAGAGAGAAATTCATAGCTTTAAATATTTGTATTATAAAACTGATTGGTTCCTATGCCCCATTTCATAGGCAAGGAAACTGAAGTCCAGGCAAGTTGGGTGATTCACTAAGGCTACGTGTTGGTTAGGGTTAAGAGTTAGAAAAACATTGTCCTACACCGGTCTCTCTCTCTCTCTTTTCTTCCACTGTCTCTCTGAATTTTTGTTCCTTTAGACTTTGCTGGGTGTTTTCAGGGCAATATGTCCAAGTCACTGGTTTGTCACTTTACTCCCTGCTGTTCTCTAATTCTAACTCTGAGTAATTATTCTTGGTAGTCGAAAGAATAACCACTCCGAGAATAATACTTGGGAGGACGCAGAGAGTGACCACTGGGAAGCAGATGCTGTGCAGTCTCAGGTCAGGAGGAGCAGACAGGTGGTGTGGAAGAGGTGGTCACTGCAGCTAGGGGTCAGGAGCAAGGGAAAATGAAAGTGACCATCTGTGGAGGCACTCATAACTACTCTGCACTAAACACAGTGGAAAGTGACTTCACAGCAACTCTGACGTATGCATGTAACCTTACTGATACGTACATATCCAGCAACTCGTGATGGCTCTTGTGTTGGAATTTAGGTGCATACAACCTAAAAACCCATGCCCAAGGCTGGGCAGGTCCTTGCTCCTGCTGTTTGACTTACACGTGGTTCAGACTCCACAACTCTGTCCACAGCTGCATGCTTATTCCACTTTAAGGAAGGTGGGAAAGAACACAATTAGGCTTTTTTTTTTCCTCTACTGGTTTTGATCCCCGACTGTGCTCCATGGGCTTTAACACCAGAAACCCACCCTGCCCATTTATTACAAACACTGTACTTAACTGCAAATTGAAGTTTTTACACTGCATTTTAGTAAGAACTTTTCTTTTACCAAGCAGTAATCCTTTCCCTTTGGGGAGCTGCCAAAAAGGCCATAATCCCAATTAGGGAAAGATTTTGTGATTGGAGTCGCAGCCTGCAGGGGCGGCTGCCCGCGGGGCTGAGTGGGCAGGGGCCACTGTGTGTGTGCTGAGCTACCTACAAGTGCCCAATAGCTAGTCAGTGGGTTCACCTGAACCACTCAGCTGTAGAGCTGAGCATCCTCCGGTGTCCTGTCAGGGGTTGTCCCCCTAGAGACAGTCTGTCCTTTGTCCTCAGATGTCTCATAAGACACAAAAAGAGGCAAGCCCAGTTTCCTTAAACATTTTTTCTACTAATACTCTTGTCCCTTCCCAGGGACTTTAAGCTGGTGAAAGCAATAAAGCAGAGTGGCTTGTTAATCTCCAAAGCTGTTGTCACCACTCACTAGCTGTGTGATGCGGGGGTGGGAGCTCATTAACCTTGCGGTGACTTGGTTTTCTCATGTATGAAATGGCCATAATGACAGTCCTTACCTCATAGGGTTGTGAGAATTAAATGAGTTCATGTGTATGAAGCTCATAGTCATGCCGTATAAACATTAGTCTACATTGTTTTGTACACTTGGTCACCAGGAGTCTTTGTTGAATGGGATTGGCCACTCCTTCCTCTATCTATTGATCGGCAATCTTGGTTGCAAGTGGCAGAAACTGAATTGGACTGGCTTAGGCAAAAATGGAAGTTCAAAGGTAGGCCTAGCTTCAGACCCTGTTTCACATTTAACATTTAACATTTTGCATCTAACATTTGTGAATGTGAACTAATAACCCTGGGAAAAACTGAGTGAGCAGCCTCATGTTCAAATTTTATAGGGACTTAAATATGAGATGACTCTATTTTCTGAGGCATATTTTTAGAAGTAAAAACCTTGTCTTATTGTCAGGCATATCTGAAACCTTAAAAAGATCCCTGTCTAATATTCATTCATTCAATTATTCAAAAATATTTACCAAGCACAAATATATGCTCTTCTCTGGGGTACAGGAGATAAGACACTAAGATACCAGACAAAAAGCCTTGGCCTTGTAAAACTTCTATTTTAGTGCAGGTAAGAGGAGAGAATCCACTGACAGAACATATATAATAGAATATGTAAAAAGGATGATCTGAACTGTGAAGAAAAATAAAGCGTGGATAGTGGCTGATGAGTGCTGAGGTTTATTCCATATAGAAGTATAAATATTTTTTAAATTACTCACGGAATGAGATGGGTAAGAGAAGCTATGCCATAGATGGGAAGCCAGCTTAATATTCAGAAACTGATGACAGTCACCTTTCTCTTGAGGGAGACACTTAAGAGCAGGATTTGTGAGAGCTCTCGGACTTTTAAGTACTTTCACAATTGCTCCCCACAGTAGCACCTCAAAGGATGCAAATACCCCTGAGCTTTTCCAGTGCATGATGTGACAAGGCAAGGAGGTACCTTCAGGGAAGTTGCTGGGGTCCAGGCGCGAGGGCGTAAGCGTGATGCCAGAGGAAACCAGCCCAGCTGACATGCATAGAAGGAAGGGAAAAAGGCCTTCTTGCTGTCACTTATGATCTAGAGCTGCACCTTGAACTCTCTGAGTATGTTGCATGAAGACATCAGCTTGATGTGCTGAGGAAGAGAGGAAGGCCAGCGCAGTGCCTGGGCTCATTAAGGCTGCTGGTGGAGGCAAGACAGGAAGCACTGTTTGGGTCTTAATTAAACACCCCCTCTATACCCAAGCATGTTTCAAGCACTGAATTGTCATAAGGAAGGAAAGATGATATGCAGTTACTCATCTGAACATGCGAGATCCAGGACGCCCACTGGGTATGCTTTTCGAGAAAAGTAAGGTCACTGTGATTACAAGGACGTGAAGCCCAACATCCCCGTCCCTTATCCAGGTGGCTGTGTGGGTAGGTGGGCTCAGGGGGCCTCTTGAGGAGTCAGTTCTCTCACCCTCTCTGTCATCTCTGTCTATCTGTACCTCTTGCTGATCCCTGCTTGAGTACATTGTCCCCCAGCGTCAGAAGGCAGTAGGACACTTAGACCTCACATCAAAGCCACACACTCGGCACCTTATTTGAACTCCACAATGAAGAATTTGGTTCATGGGAGGCTCTGGCTGAGGTGAATCCTTGGCAACCCTTCTGCAGTTGGCCCCTGTGTAATCAGGAGGGGTGGTCGCTGCTGGGTCAGGGTCTGAGCAGTCGGCATGCCTCATCCTTTTCTGCTCAGAAACATGACTAAAAGATTGTGAGTGGGGATCTAGGGGGCTAGGAAGACACTCTGGAGTCAGGAAGAAATGGGTTCAATTCCATCTAGCCTTTGAGTTACTTAACCTAAATCTCTTTTTATGTGTAATGGGAACTGTATGACTTGTCTTGCAAGGGCGATTGAGTGATTTTCAGTATATCAAACCAGACATGGCATAGAGTGATGCCCATGCATGCATTGCAAAGGCTATAAGTAACAATGACATTATTCTCATTAAATGTGGTGGTGTTAACCAAGGGAGATGCTCGTGTCTTCTCCCCAGATACCCCATCACATAGAGATGCTGTTTTGGATTCAGCATGACATAGCCCATGGTGACACTTGCTATGCAACAATGATATCAGTAGTGGGTGTGGCACCAGATTTAGAATCACAGAGTCTGAAGTGCCAGCCAGCTTTGCTACAAACTAATTTTCCAACCCTGGGCAAACAAGCTATGTCTTAAAATTTTGATGTTGTAAATTCCTCCATGCAAACAAAAAGGTAGAATGTAGTGATAAAGTACAAAGAATCATGAGCAAACCCTCTGAAGACCCCTGTGAGTCCTCTTCCACCTGACATCCCTCCCCCTCTATACTCTGTGCCATTCCTACCTATCACCTGGATTTTAAATGTATCATTCCTTGCAAGTAAGCTTCTTAATTTCTCGTGCATTTGCTAAGAAGATGGAATGAACCTTGTACATGGACAGTGTGCAGCAGGTGCTGTTATTGCCATTGCCTTCTTAAAAAATCTGCAGCCATTATGTTGCTTCAGATGGGAGATGAGATATCCACTTACTGCACTTTTGGAGCAAGATGCCCCAATTTCAACAGTCAAGTGCCTTTTATTCTCCTGCTCTGTGCTCACGGTCAGGATGGCAACTCCTATAAATATCATCTAATCTGCTCTGGACTAAGAACCCAGGAATGTCCAGTTCCTTAAAAGTGTGTCGGAAGTGAGCTGGTTCTCAGCTTGGCCAAGGGCGTCCCGCCTTGGAGTAGAGGATGTGAACTTCACCTGCTGTTAAACACATTTGTGTCTACATTTCAGAAGACTTGTTTATTGCTCACATTCGGGCTGCATGCGGAGGGGCAGTGGTTCCCAATGTTGAGTCATCCCTATATTTTTACTCCATTTGCTCACGCAGCAAACCTTTAGTGTATGCCAAATATGTTCTAGTTGGAAATGGTTTTGAAGTGTAATTTCCCCCCCAAGGAGCTCTTACTTTTGTGGGATGAGGGAAGATATGGCACTCACACCATAGAGCGCTTGGTGCGGGCAGAGTGGTGTCCAGATGCTTGGGGACAAGAGGAAGAGCACCATGGCTGAGTGGTCAGGGGGTACTTTCCAGAGGAAGTGGCACCTGAGCTGGGTTCTGAAGGTCAAGTAGGAGCTGGCTAGGCTCAGATGGCTGGTCAATTCACACGTATCCTTTAGGTCTCATCTTAATTGCAATTTCTTCTGAGAAGTCTTCTTTGACCTTCCAGGGTTTAGAAACTCGTCTACCACACCCTATCTTTTCCCCTCCTAGAGCCTATCACAGTCTGTAAATTAAGCATCTACATGACATTTGAGTCTTTCACCACACTCCAAGAAAGCAATGACTATACTTCATTCCCACTTACTGTCTGTCACAGTGCAGCACACAGCAGGTCTTCGTATGGAAGAATGGATAAAAGGGATGAGTGTCTCCAGGTTAGAAAAGTCAAGGAAGGCTTGCATGTTAATTTTCTATTGGTACATAACAAGTTCCCACACATGGAGCCGCTTAAAACAATGGGAATTAATTATGTCACAGTCAAGAATCAGACTCAGCTCAGGTGGATCCTCCACGTAAGTCTCACCAGGCTGCCATCCAGGTGCTGGCCACGCTGCAGTTTTCAGCTGCAGTGTGGGGTCCTCATCCGAGCTCTTCACTTGTGGTTGTTGGCAGAACTCTGTCACTTCTGGCTGTAGGACTGAGCCCCTGAGATACTGCCCTTCTCCACAGGCAGTTTTGTTTGCCTCCGTCCTTGTCATGAGCAGAACAGCCTTTCTGAATATTGCTTTTTTTCTTTAACTTTAAAATAGTTTTAGATTTATGAAAAAGTCGCAAGATAGCATAGAGACTTGCCCTATATCCCACACCCACTTTCTCCCATCATTAACATCTAGCATTAATATGACACATTGATTATAGGTAATGAACCATATTATATTTAGATTTCCTCATGGCTTTCCTAATACTTGTTTCTGTTTTTCCTTTCCTAATATCTATCTCTGTTCCAGGGTCCCGTTAAGGAGACCACATTCCATTTATAGTTTGCAATATACATTTGCAAAAAATCTAAATTCAGTTTCAATTAATACTACACCATGGGTTGTGTGGGTACCTCCTAACAGAGTTTTCCCAATTCCTGCCTCCCATCCATGTGATATTGCCATTATTAGTTCACTTATCTATGATATAATCACTAAAAAATGATTAATCTTCCCCTTCTGCTGGTTGAACCATAAGGGATCTTTCTTGGAGCTTTACCACATGACCCTGGTAAGGTTTCTGGAGGTAAAGTTCACAGAAGGGTGGGGGTCCTCCTGAGATGGTGGCATGCCCAGAGTTTCTCAGTCTCCATGCTAGTTCACCCTGAGCCTCCAGCATTTTATCAAAGTTACCATTTTGGTCTCCCTATGGGTTTTTGACCTCAGACATTTCTCCTCCAGTAAGCAGATCTCAGCTGTGTCTCTCTGGACCAGACTGTCTCTCCAGATTTTAGGGTGGCCTTTTCTCCTACATCTTCAGTTCCATACATAGGCCCCCAAATTCACTGATTTTTCAGGTTGCCAATTTTTTCTTGGTGAAAATGACAATTTCCAAATTCTTTACATGTTCAAGCTGATTAGGTCAGGCTCACTCAGCATGAACTCCTTTTGATGAACCTAACCCTGGGAGAGAAAGCCCATTGTATTCATTGGTACCACACACTCTCAAGGGGAGGGGACTATACAAGGTGCATACGCCAGTGGGACCATCTTAGAATTCTGCCTCCTACAGCCAGCTGGAGAAAGTGACACTTGATCTTAGCTCCAAAGGACAAGTGGAATGAGCTAACCTGGAAGGTAGGAGACTATGTAAGGCAGAAGGAAGAGCATGTGCAGAGAAGAAAGCGCATAGATGCTCTCCAGATCTAGATGCTATGTCCAGACTCATCAAATTGGATCCTTTAAGTACATGAAGATTCTTGTGCATCAGTTACACTTAGCAAAGCTATTAGCAAAAAAGAATAGAAAAAGATCCAGATGCTGACTTCCTTTTACTTTTGGGAGAAATTTCCTCAGGAGCTACTTTCAGGATACAGATAACTAACCAGCAAGAATTGAAAATAACTCTTTCCATAGGCCAAGAGAATCTTGGATTGTTAGTTGTAAGTGTCAGGATATCTAGGTCACCTGAAGTGATGCTCCCGGTGAGCACTTGCCTTGTATTTGTGGTGATTGGGTTAATGGATGTGGCTGTTCCCTTCCAGAAATGTTGCCACCTCGGCTCTAATGAACTAACGCTTCAGTGACAAGGTCTTTTCACAAAGGTGTTGTGTCTCTTCAATTGTCTCGTTAAGCAAACCTGTTCCTGATTTTTCCCCTCACAAATGAAAAAGTTTAAAACAAAACAAAAAGTCCTCACACTCTTCTTTAATCTGGGGAAAGAAGTTGGAATAATTATAGATTGTTTCCCTTTTGTAATAATATAAATGTCATTCTTTGCTTGGACTGTCAGTTTGCTGGACATTTTTATCGAAGATATTTACATTCCTGCAACACATTTGGAACAAACGCAGCAGCCCGGCTGCAGGGAAATGGCATTGACAGTTGCCATGGGAACCATGTGAAGTCACAGAAAGATTATCTCATAATGCATTACCCACTGTCAGAAACAGGCAGTCTGACTAGAGAACAAACTACCAATTAGCAAGTGACAATTCAGGGCCAAAGAATAGGAACGAAGTAGAAGGCCACCTCTGGAAGGTCATGTTCAAGCTAATTTATTGGTTACCTTGCTGTACTCAACCCAATTATTGTGATTGCTTTCCACCCATATAAATCTATTTTAACCAGTTCACCCTTCTCTTTGAGGAAAATCCCCCAAAAAGGAATTTGACATTTTTGCGAAATGTTCAGGATTAATGTTTTTTGTTTTTTTTTTTTTTTTTAAATCCCTTTGCTCAGTCAGTGTGGTTTTTTAAAAAAAATTTCCTTTTTTTTTTTTCCTGAAAGTCTTTGGGAGGCAGGAAGCTTAACGATTAAGAGTGTAGCCTGATATCAAATTTCTGGCTTTGCTCATTAGGTTTTTGGACTTGCACAAATGACTTACTTCTCCAAGCCTCAGTTTCCTAATCTGTGAAATGAAAATAATAATAGTATCTACTTCTGCAAAAATTCCCACCTCATGGGCTTGTTTTTTGGACCAGATGGAATAATCCTTGCGAAGGGCTCAGCATAGTGCCTGCTCCTACGAAGCGTTCAATACCTGTCTAGCAGTGTTTATGTGATCAAAGTGTTCAGATTTTTTTACAAAAGTAAGGAATTCAAAAAAGCTCTTCTTTGGGGTGGGAATGGAAAATCTTTGTTTATTACAATGTCTAACTTGGACTAGAATCAAAATCACTTAAAAAGACTTATCCAACCGTAGATTTTAGGGGCATGCTTTGGGCCTGCTGAATCAGAATCTCCTGATAGGAGGCTCAGACATGGACACACTAAATGACTTCCCTAAGTGAACCTTGCTCAGCTCAGCAAGGCTAATAATCTCTTGTGTTCCTAAGAGTCATTTCAGTGTGCTCACTGAAATGCATTTTTTCTGAGGCCCATTTTCTGAGTTTGATCCGTACACGTGGGATGGTGCCAGGCTAATGAAAACCTGAACGAGCCTCTCTGGGGATCCTGATACAGGGGATATAAAAGCCACACTTGGACAAACACTGCTCTTTGGTCTCTCTCGGTCCCTTCCCTGACTCAGGCCTCATTTCCCCACGTGGAAGGAGGGGCTCTTAGGAAGTTCTCAGCCAGTTATCAGGATGGACTGGAGTTTTCCACAGGAGAAGCAGAGGCGAAATCCCCATTCTTTTACATGGCCAGCACTGCCCCATCTCTCCTGTGACCCAGACAACTTCCGGTTTGGGGGCTGTTCCTCCCTTTCCTCTGGCTCCCTCCTAAGACCAACAGAAGTCAGCAGCGGGGCCTGGGATAGAAACAATCCCTGCCTGGAGTGGCTTAGGCTACCCCTGCTCTGAAGGAGAAAAGAAACATTCTCTTCAGACTTGTTTTCCACATTTCCCCAGATTACTAGAGCTTACAGATTCAAAAAAATGGGGTTATGGTGTAAGGAATGCCTCTTCAAAACAAAAACAAAACAAAAAAGTGCTGGTTTGTGGCACTTGCCGATTTCCATGGTGTAAATATTTCCCATGGCTGATTTTAAGCTACCAGATGAAGTCACAAAGTGCAGACTTGGGAAGAGATAAGCACAGTTTGCTCTCACATGAGTCATCATGCTGGCTCCAGTATACCTCAGAGGATCCAGTGTGGGCCAACGGAAATGAAGACACAAAGCAATAAGCCACTTGGTTAGGTCTAGTCTTGACTGTAAGCCAGGGTACAAATGAGGGTCTCCCTGCCTGATCTGTGGCCACACTCATTTCACAAGGGTAGAGGGCCTCCTGGACTTCAGAAGGGCACACAGGTTTCTTTGCAAGTGCTGACTTCTGTAGGTGGGTAGTGGCTCCCCAGAGTGCTGTGTGAAAAGGATTCTGAGACTCTGTCTTGGATTTTCTTTTTTTAGATCTTGGGGTAGCAGGAATAATGACTACAAGCAATTAATGACATCTGAAGTAGATGAGGAAGAGAGGAGTGAAGTTACATGTGTTCACTATTGACGATATGGAAATTCCATGTATGCATTCATTCATTCAGAAAACATGAAATTCCCATTTAGTTCCAGGCACTATTATGGGCACTGAAGATAGAGTTGTGAGCAATTAAAGAACTTACATCCTAGTGGCTGGAATGGGAGAGTTGGAGAGAGAGAGAGAGAGAGAGTATAAGACAAATCCACCTGTAATATGTCAGGTGATGCTGAGACTGAAGAGAGCAGATAGGTTAAGGGCACAAAGACTGATGGGCTGGAAGAGTATATTTGAGATAATGCCAGGAAGGGCATCTTGATACGATCACATCTAAGCAGTGACCTGAAAGAAGTGAGGGAGAGAGATCCAGGTAGAGGAAACAGCAGGTGCATAGTGCCTGTGGTGAGCAGTGTAGGTTTGTCCAGGGACCCGCAAGGAGGCCATTGTTTTGGGAGCCCAGTGAGTGGGGGAATTCGGGCCACGTGCTGCCCTGGGGCAAGCTCATGCTGAGGGTTGTAGGGTTGGGTCCAAAGCCCCAGTTAGTAATAAAATAAGAATTTCCCATCTGAATATCGTTCTCAAACCTAAATAGGTAGTTTGCCAAGGACTCAAGGTTCTTTTTCAGATGTCTTTTTATGAGAGCCGTGAACTGGGAGTTGTTCTAGCCCAGGGCCCATCTCTGGAAGGAGGAAGAGGCAGTGAGAACACAAGTAGAATAAAAATGTCTGTCCTGTCACAGAAGATGCTTTCCAAGGGTACTTTACTTTTAGGAGGAAAGGGAGGAACAGACAAATAACTCCCAGATTGTCCACCTGGGCTATTTCCTGTGCAGGGCGTGAACACTAGTCTTACACACACAGAGGTTTGCTTCTCTAGAAACATGCACACATTGAGAGACTGACAGGAATGAATTTCATCTCCACCTCTGCCATGGCCTTGACTTTCCTGCAGTAAATGTGTACTGAATGCTGGTTCTCTGCCAGATCCTGTGTTAGGTACCAGGAGATGTAAAGAGGAATAAGATGCTGCCCTCTCTTCAAGGAGTTCACATCCATTTAGGAGTCGTGTGAGTGACTTTGGAAGGGTAGTCAACCTCACTGATTTCACAGGTGAAATACAGGTTAAAAATGCCCACCCCTGCAGGGGATGGGGACTGACTGATATAATGCAGAAAAAGCAAATTTAGTGTCTAGAGATGCCCAGTGTACTTCGTTTTTTCATCCATTTCAATCCCTTGTTTCTTCTAATGTTGTTTGGAAGTTGGGGCCACTCACAGGGTATGTTATTCTGTCCATTCCAATGATCTGGTCAAGGTGAAAATTGAGCTTCACCAAAGGGAAAAAATTCACCAAAACACACCATGATTTAGGGCAGCAAAACTACTCTGTATTGTACTATAATGGTGAGAAAGTAAAAAATTTTCCAAGCCCCAGTATAAACTATAGGCTTTGGCTATACTGTATCAATGCAGGTTCGTTGGTTCTAACAAATGCACCATTCTGGTGAGTGATGTTGATAGTGGGGAAGGCTACGCGTGTGCAGGGGCAGAGAGTTATGTAGGAAATCCTACATCCATTAAAAAAAAAAATGCACCATGAGGTTGGAGGGATGATCTAAGGAATTAGAGGCTTTTTGTTTTGGTCTGATTTACTTTATCTGATTATAAACCCACAAACTTCACAACCATAAGTTTCACTCTAAAAATCCATTCATGTATCCTGTGTTTAGAAGTGGAAATGGGTTTTCCACAGAGAAGATGTTTTAAATGGCTTCAGGGCAACCCACGGTGGCATATCAAATCCACACATAATTTCAGCTAAATTCTGAGTTCTAGAGATTCCCTAGAACCTCAGGTCTTCAGGAATGTTGAGTTCACAGGGGATACTTAGCTGAGATTCAAGAAGCGAGGACTGGGTAGTGTAGGCGGAGGCCCCCAATGTAGTAGCCTGAAACAGTAGTACCAGTAAACTGGTTATCAGTATAAAAACATGTTAATAAACTCAAGATTGCCCTATAAGCTTCAAACTTCTTATCTCTCTTTTAAAGCAGATCCTCCTCTTCTCTCTCATTGCTCAGTCTTGCCAGTTAGTTAGATACTGGAGAAGCAGAGGCATTTGGGGGAGAGGGTGGGGACAGGGAGAGGAGGAATGGACAGGATAGGAAAAGAGGCATGTGTGCGTGGAAATGTTATCAAACATTAAGAAAAGCATTTTTATTGATTTTTACCTCCATATATATAAAATGTGGCAGGTGATGGAATTTTGCCTTGCATCTCTTCTTCCTAATACCACAGGTGAAGGAATAGAATCTAGGTTGTCCTAGGCTCTGTCCCGTGGAATCAGCAGATTTTCAGCTGGCTGAGTGCAGGCGTACATTTAGACAATCCGAGCATGCAATTCAGGAGGACCCATGTCTCCCTACTGTAAAGCCTTTCTTTCTTTATTTACACATGACGTACTTAATTCCAAGGTGCTCAAGGCATTATGCAAACATTAAATTAACCGTTAATCCTTTCCATGTCTTTATAAAGCAGTGAAAGAAGTCTTTTGTTATAAAACATTAGGAACTAAATCTGAGCAATAGTCTTAACAGAAATAGGGATAATCGAGAAGAATGAAAAGAGAAAGATACAACAGGCAAGTGAGCCCTAGGTGACAAGAATAGTCTCCTCCTGCTCCCAGCCACAGACGGAGACCTCTGGCACATTATCCCTGCAGCTGGGGTCCAAGCCAGCTGGCCAGCATTCCACATGGTGACTCTGTATGTATGTTTTTAAGTGTGCTACTTCTTACCCTAGTAGATAACCTTGAGTAAGGTACTCCCTACTTGAAGACTAAATTTCCCTATCTGTAAAATGAGGATTACAAAAGTATTTACCTCGTAGATTTATTGTGATGATAAAGTGTTACCTTTATCAACATCATCATCATCATCATCTGTAATCATCAAGCAAATCTCTCTCTGGATCAGTCCTGGTAAAGGGATTATTTTGCTTCAGCCAGAGCTGTGTCTGAATATTCCTCATGGCAGATTGATTGCAGAAATGCCCTTCAATTCTCCATCCTTCCTTAGGTCTATGCCCTTAACAGTGTTTTTTTCTCGGCACCTCTCAGCTCTATCTCCTTAACTCTCAAAGTAGGGCTTGTTTTGTGACTTGCTTTGGCCCACAGAATACAGAAGAAGTGATGGAGTCAGTTCTGAGTATAATCTTCAAGTGGTCTTGTGATCTTCTCTTTGTTCTCTCGGAAACTTGCTTTGCCACCATGAGAACAAGTCCAGACTAGCATGCTGGATGATGATGGACACATGATCCAGAAGTCCTCATCACCCCAGCTGACAACCATCCTTGCTTGGCCAGTCCTCAGTCACCTCCCGGGTGACCATAGACACCTGAGTGAGGTCAGGGGATAGAAGGATACCTGGCCCAGATCAACAGGACAACTCCTCTGACCTGCAAATTCACGAGCACTGACAAATAGTTGCTGTTTTAAGTTACTAAATTTTGGGAATGGTTTGTTATGCAGCCCTACCTAACTGCAACAGTCCTCTTTTCAGGTGTACCTTTCACTGATTTTTCTAGAATCTTTCTTCCCTAACTTATAAAGATTAATCCATTCATGAGTTTGTTTATGGCTAACTATGATCAGGGTCATTGAGGGGAAATAAAGGTGAATCAGTCAAAGTCCCAGTCATCATGAAGGAACAATCTGGTTGGGTGAGTAAAACATGACAGATAATGAATATAATGAATGGTGAAAATAATGACCATAAAAGAGTTATGAATATAAGAACATGGCATTATGAGAAGCAAACCTGTTTCTAGCCTGGAGTTGGGGCGGAATGGGAGAGTTGGTGAAGTCACACAAAGAAATTCCTCCAGTGCCCACAGAATCCATGCCTCTCCCTCCACTCCCACTTTCACAACCTGACTCTGGACAGGTTGCAATAGTCTTCTCACTCCTCTCCCTTTTCCAGTCTTGACTTTGCTCTAATCCATTCTTCCATCAAATGATTTTCTCTGGAATGCAAATCTGGCAGTTTCTCCTCTCCTTTAAATACTTTGGGCTTCCCATTGCCCTCAGGATAAAGCCAGAACTTCAAGGCATGGGGGCTGGTCAGTTTCCTCCCACCCCAATTTTGTAGCTGATAGTGCCACCCATTCATTACCTAAGGTCTAGCTATGGTTTGGGGATTCTCTGAGAGACATAGCATTCTTCCTCTTCTGGGTTTTGAACAAGTTGAGAAAAACAACCCAAAGGAGTCAGAATACCCATATACCACCTCTTGTTTTGCTACCTGATTCCATTGAACTAGGCAAGTTCCCCATCCAGCCAAAGGAAACCAGCAAGTGTAAAATGCATTACTGAAGATGCACAGAACTGCTCTTTGCATGCAATATGCTCCTAAGAGGAAAAAGGGAGCTGTTTTATTCTTTCCAAATTTATCAATCAGATAAGTCACTTCATGTACTCTGGGTTGGAGTAGGTAAAAGTGGCAAGAGAAACCATATGGAATACACCAGGTGAAGGGATATGTTTCTCTAATAGTATTGAACAACAAGGCTCCTGTGAGAACTCTGTGCTGCTGCTCTCATCCCTGTGCATCTTTGCACACGCTGCTGCTTCTGCCTGGAACATTTAAAATGAAGGGGTCCAGATGTGTTACCAGCATGCCAAAGAGGTCAGAGGCTTAGATAAGCTTAAGCACCCTTGGTATAGCATTTGAAAGTGGTCACCTTTAAACAGGTTTGCTTGGATTATATTCCAGCTCTGCTGCCTATGAGCCCTGTAGTCTTGCAGTAATTACTTAACCTCTCTGAGACTCAGCTGTCTCATTCGTAAAATGGAAATAATAATAGGGAAAAACTCTTAGAGTTACTGTGAAAATTAAATGAGTATAAAGCTTGCTTAATGCAGTACATGGCTCAAGCAAATTATACTTTACATCTAGCTATAATAAAGTGTTATTATTTATGCCTCTTGTTTAAAGGGTAAAAGTTATAGAAAGTTTTTGCATAAGACACCAGTTCTGTCTCTCTTGTTCAACTTTCCTTTCCAGAAGCAATAATTTAAGTTTCTTTCAGATCATAATTTTGATGTTTATTTCTCTGTCACTAAATACCCAGTTTTTAATGCAACTTGTTAATTTTTTTCAATTTTATATGTTATCTAAGAATTCCCATTGGTTCTGCCACAGTGCATATTCTTCCCACTTTTCCATCTTTCTAATTCTCCTAACCATGACAATTTTTAGTTAGATGAATATTGTTTGCTATGCTATCACACTATGTAAATGGTATTGACATATGAGCAATGTAGTAAACTATAATTACTCTCCTTTTTCTGTACAACTTTGTTTTCCCCAGAGCTACCACTTACCTATTTTCCCTTTTACTTAGCTTTCTGTTTGTATCTATACTTCAACTTTGAGTTCTTTCCATTTGTCTAAATCTTCTCTTTTCTCAAGATATACAGATATTTTAGGTATTTTCTGCCTATTTAATCTTTGTAAATAATATTATGAGCCTTTATTCCTGATTCACCTTGTACTATTAGCCCTTTTATGCCTGGGGCACAGCTCTCCTCTGAGAACTTTCTTATCAGTCATACTGGGGATGTTTCTCACCTCTCTCTTGGGGACTATATCCTGTTTCTAATATTCCATGTTTTCTTTTTTGGATAACTCCACCTATTTTATGGTTCATATTCTCCAGAAGTTTCCTGAGAGAGAATTTATCAAAGGACTATTTTTAAAAAAACATTGCTTATATGAAAAATGATTAATTCTACACTGACTTTTGATTGAAAGTTTAGCTAGGTATAGAAATCTACTTTAAAAATAAATTTCCTTATGAATTTCAAACTGATAAGAACAGATACTACACTTGATCTTAGCCAAAAGGCTGAGAAGTGATCCCTTATGAATTTTAAAGATATTTCCCTCCACTGTCTTCTAGTACCCAGTATTGCTATTAAGAAGCCTGAAGCTATTTTGATTGCTTGTATTTTGTATGTGTTTTTTCCCTTTCCTGAGAACTTCAAGGATCTCTATTCCTGGTGTTCTGAAAGTTCATAATTATGTCACTTGATTTGGGTTTATCTTCATCTATTATGTTGAGTGGTCAGTAAATTTTCAAGTCTAAAAAATCATGTTATTTTTGTATATTCTTGAATTATTTTTTGATGCTCTCCCTTAATTTTCTTGGTTCTTTTTCTCCCATTGCTGATATTATCTAAATGTGGGATATTCAGGACTTATACTTAAACACTTTTACATTTTTCCTTTCTACTTTGTTCTGAAAAGACTCCTCGAGAAGATATGAATGCTGGCATTCTTCGATTTGAGAAAGGAAGCATGCTTGTGATTTTCAGCTTCTAAAATGCATATGTTCACTTAACCTTCTGTTATTAGTTTGATAACCCTGTCCTCAGATGGACCTGATATGGCCAAGCCCAGAGACCCTGACTTTGACCCTCTCTAGAAAAACAAACCTTTTGTCTGTTTGGAGGTGGAGGGCAATCACTCAACTATGTGAAGTGAGGATCTGTATATCTGAAAACTTAAGCAGCTTTTTTACAATATTTCTTCCTTTGATCTCCTTGTCTCCTATGTGTTGTTTTTTTAAATATATTTTATTGGCTATGCTATTACAGTTCCATTTCTCCCCATCATTCTCCTCCACCCTGCACACCCCATCCCACCCACATTCCCCCCTTTAGTTCATGTCCATGTGTCATAAGTTCTTTAGCTTCTACTTTTCCCACACTATTCTTGCCCTCCCCCTGTCTATTTTCTACCTACCATCTATGTTACTTATTCTCTGTAACTTTTCCCCCTCTCTCCTCCTCCCACTCCCCTGCTGCTAACCCTCCATGTGATCTCCATTTCTGTGTTTCTGCTCCTGTTCTAGATGTTTGCTTAGTTTGCTTTTGTCTTAGGTCTGGTTGTTAATATCTGTGAGTTTGTTGTCTTTTTACTGTCATATTTTTTATCTTCTTTTTCTTAGGTAAGTCCCTTTAACATTTCCTATAATAAGGGCTTGGTGATGATGAACTCCTTTAACTTGACCTTATCTGAGAAGCACTTTATCTTTCCTTTCATTCTAAATGACAGCTTTGCTGGATAGAGCAATCTTGGATGTAGGTCCTTGACTTTCATGACTTGGAATATTTCTTTCCAGCCCTTTCTTGCCTGCAAAGTCTCTTTTGAGAAATCAGCTGACAGTCTGATGGGAACTCCTTTGTAGGTGACTGTCCCCTTATCCCTTGCTGCTTCTAGAATTCTCTCCTTCATTTGAATCTTGGCTAATGTAATTATGATGTGCCTTGTTGTGTTCCTCCTTGGGTCCAACTTCTTTGGAACTCTCTGAGCTTCCTGGACTTCCTAGAAGTCTATTTCCTTTGCCAGATTGGGGAAGTTCTCCTTTATTATTTGTTCAAATAAATTTTCCACTTGTTGCTCTTCCTCTTCCTCTTCCGGTACCCCTATAATTCAGATGTTGGGATGTTTAAAGATGTCCTGGAGGTTCCTAAGCCTCTCCTCATTTTTTTGAATTCTTGTTTCTTCATTCTTTTCTGTTTGTTTGTTTCTTTCTTCCTTCTAGTCCACTCCATTGATTTAAGTCCCAGTTTTCCTCCCATCTCCATTGGTTCCCTGCATTTTCCTTCATTTCACTTATTGTAACCAGCATTTGTTCATCTAACTTGTGAGCAAAATTAACCAGTTCTGTGAGCATCCTGATCACCAGGGCTTTGAATTGTGCATCTGATAGGATGGCTATCTCTTGGTTGCTTAGATAAATTGGCTCTGGGGCTTTTATTTGTTCTCTGGTTTGAGCCATTTGGGGGCTTTTTTTGGTCTGGTCACGGCTGTTATGTAGTAAGGGATGGAGCCTTAGATGTTCCCTCGGGCAGGGCAGCCCAGTAGCTGGTTAGTGATGCTGTATGTGGGGGCAGGGTCTGAGAGGGAACAATGGCACTTGCTCCACTCTCTCTCTCGGATTCCAGTCCCTTCTGCCGCTTCCCCTTTGCCTGGATGTGAATGTGGGACCACCTAGTCAGCCAGCCGCCTTGCACAGCCTCACTGGGTCTGCACCATTGCCACCCCATGCCTGGGGTCTGTTAGCCACTGCCTGTGCACCTGGGATCTGCCAGCTGCTGCTGCCTGCATGCCCAGGTTCACCAACCTCCACTTTTTCCTGCCACAACTCTGCCCCTCTTACCGGTCTGGATGAGTGGCTGTTGGACTTCTGTACAGTTCAATTTTCTATCAGTTCTTGTTGTTTTCTTGTTTCTAAATCTTTATTATCTTTAATTTTCATTGTGTGAGGAGACACAGTGTGTTTACCTATGCCTCCATCTTGGCCGGAAGTCCCTATGTGTTAAGTTTCTAATGCCACCAATTTCTGAGTCATCTGAGGATTCTGCTATCCAAGTCAGGTTAGTTTTCATATTTCCCTACTTCTAGCAGACAAATTGGCTTTTCAGATCTGGTAAGTCACTTGTCACTTATGCATGTGTCCTTTAACTTTCAAAAACTTTTCACTCCCTTGTTCTTTCCATTCTTTTAAGTGTATGCCTTAAAGCAAAATGTCTTAACTATAAGCTAAATGGAGTTTAAGAAAGAGAGAAAATGTGTGTGTAACCTATTGCCTTTATAATATAGGCAAAGGTCTTATAATATATTCTTCACATAGAAATCAGAATAGTCTTTTTAAAAATATGAATCACAGTGTTTTACTCCCCCTAGACAAAAACCTTAAGTGGATTTTAATTTTTATTATTATTATTTTTAATCCTCACCCAAGGATATGTTTATTGATTTTAGAGAGAGAGGAAAGGAGGGGGGGAGAGAGAGAGAGGGAGAGGGAGAGGGAGAGAGAGAGCGAGAGAGAGAGAGAGATATCAATGTGAGAATATCAATTGGTTGCCTCCCATACACACCCTGACTGGGGATAAAACCTGCAACCTAGGTATGTGCCCTAACTGGGAATCAAATATGCAACCTTTTGGTGTAGGGGACTACATTCCAACCAACTAAGCCACCTGGCCAGGGACCTTAAATGGCTTTTTAAAAATACATAGATTAATGCAAATATCTTAGCACAGCATTGCATGATTTGGTGCCTCCCTACATTCTAACCCATCCTCTTTCTCTTTCACTCACTGTACTTTGGCCACACTCATCTTCTTTCTATTTGTCAAGGAGGTTAAAGTGAATCTGAGTGTTAGGCATTTATTCTTGTTCTCCACTCTGCCTGGAATGCTTTTTTCCAGCCTCTCCCATCACTAGCTCCTTGGAGTCATCTAGGTCTCAGCTGAAATGTCTCTTTCAGTTTAAAACCCTCCTTACCAATTAGAATGTGCTTAGAATAGAGGTTATTGACAGAGTAAGACCTGGAAGAGAGAGTCAAAGAAAGGGGATGAAAGTGATGGGCAGCCTGTGCTTTGAGAAGAAGTTTTCACATCCACATGGAGACACCATGCTTGTAGGCCTGCCTTCCACGGTGCGCTTCTGTAGAGCATTGTCTATCTTGCTGTTTTCCTGTGGGTTATGTCGAGGCCATGAACAAATTTGCCACAATAGCTGGACAGGGGCAGATGCTTAAAACTAAGCATAGACTTTTAAAAAATCACTATTTAAAAGTTCTGCACCTCCAGGTTTTTCTTCTGTCATATACCCTTGGCTTAACAACAGTGTCCAAATGTTTTTGCTTATTACATCTAAAATAATTTTGAAATATAGTATGCTATCACAAAAGTTTTTGAATTGATATCTTAGATTTTAATCTGAAGTTTAAATAATTGCCAAGGATACGCTTTTCAGCAAATTATATATATTGACATTTAAAAATAAAACTGCCACACTGTGATTTAAATGTATCCGTTGAGATCTAGCAACTATAAACTCACCATTGAATATAAAATTTGAAAAGAACAACTTATTTGAAAATACCTGGATATTTTACATCCTTAGGTAAATATTGTCAGACATGGGCCAAAATATTGCCTTCCTAACCCTAAGCTTTGCCCTTATCAGAAATGTCTGCAAAGCAGGCAAACATTCTGCATTCTTCAAAGAATGGACAGGAGTCAGTCTATTAAAAGGGAAAAAAGAAGGATGCTGCCAAGGCATTACTTCTTCAGGACCACGGACAGAGGTGTTCTTCAGCTGTTTTAGCCAGGCTGCTCCTAAACTTTGGTTGACAGCAGATCTGGGGATGTCACTAAGAAGGAGAACAAGGTGGGCTAAAGTCACTGATGAAAGAGGAGGCTGGGGTGAAATGTTGGCAACTGTGCAGTGAGCTGGACCCTGAAGGCATGCTGGTGCTTCTAGTCTATTCCAGGCTAGATTTCCTGAACACTGCTAAGCGTCTCCATTGTCCTGATGCTGCGCTGAGGTTGCGCCTTCAGCCATGAGATTTGTCAGATCAGGGAGAAAGAGAACAGCACACTGACTTCCAGATTAAGATTTGCTAGGTCCAGGACTTAAATTGGCTCCTGCCCCCTCAGCAAACACAAACAGACAAAGAGACAACAGTGTCCAATAGCTACTGGTTGGGAAATAAGGGGCATTGGCAGATGGATGAGCAAAGGACAAGCCAAACTCACTTAATCAAGAATAAGGAACAACCAGAGATTAAATGCAAAATGATTTAAATCCCCTGTAAACTGGCTCTGTAGGCTTGCTGATGGAAGGTATGCAGTGCCCGAGATGGAAGGTTAGAGAGGAATTGGAGATGTCAAGATAATCTTTTCAACAGTTCTTTTTTCCCCCCTCCACCTACCTGAACACTAAACCGATTTTTCAATCAGTTTGATTCAGGTAACATAAGTACATATAGTAGAATGTGTTTAGGGGTTTAAAGTACATATTTACATGTCAAGCAAACCTGAATGTAAGTCATTGATCTATTATTTTCTTCTCATATAACCTTGGGCAAGTTAACAAATTTCCCTAAAGCCCCAAACCCGTCTAGTCCTTGTGGATGGCAGCCCCAGGGTTGGCCAGTGCATAGACCTGCTGGCTGCACATGGTGAAAATGGGGACAGTGTCTTCCCCGTGGCAAATTTGGGAGAATTAAGTAGGTTACTGTGTATAAATCACTTAGCTTGGTAGCTGACAAATAATAGGCATGCAGTAATTATTGGTTATTAATATGGCTGTGTGCCAGGGATTTTTGTGCCAGGGATTTTATAGGATTATTGAACCTAATCCCCACAACCACCCTATGAGGCAGACCTTGCCCAAATTCCCATAGCAAGTAACTGAAACATCTGGATTTAATTTAGGTAGTCCTACTCCTGAGTCTGTGCTTTCAACTAGTGTGCCTTGAATAATGTGGACATTTCCTCTCTCTCCTTATCTATCTATTTATCTAGCTAGCTATCATTTATCTGCCCATCTGCCAATCTCTATCAATCATCTGTCTTTCTATTGCCTATCTGTCTATACCCTCTGCACACATATTTTATATATACAATCAGCCCAATAATACAGAGAACAAAACAGAGGCTCAGAGAACTAAATGGAACTGAGATAACAGACGATTTTCTATCCCAGAACAACCTGACTCCAAAATCTGTGCTGGGATTTTTTTTTTTTTCCTACCTCAAGATTATGATTACAAATAGTCAGCAATTCTTTTTCAATACAGTTATTCTAAATTGTACTGTTGGGAAAGAAAAAAAATACAAAAGTGTCAACTATCTCCCTCAATTATTTATGCAAATAAGAAATAAGAAAGTGCATTTTAATGAGAGGTATTGGGAGCTGATGTTTGCGGGGTGGAGAGTAAGTATTTTCAGGAGTGAGGATGGTACTCATACTACTCTCATGCCATCTAAGGCTTGGTAGCCTTCATGCCTGGCTGCACTGTCCTGCTGGGCACAACCACAAGTGCTACTCTTTTAAAGACAACAAGCAGGCCTCGAGACAAGTGGCACCCAGGAGAAGTGTGGCACGCCCTGCACATTTATATATAGAGGCGCTCGACGGAGCTGACACAATTATCTGCAGTAACAGAGGAGAGTTGGCAGTGTACAAGATCCGAAGCAGCAGGCAATCTTCACATCATAACTCTTTAGTTTTGGAATGCATGGAATTCATTGGGATAATTTAGCATCTGATTAACTTTCTTAATTAGGCTTCCCATAAACCAGCACGACCTCCTCAGCGGCTCTCCCAGAATATATGACCTCTCCGTGGGAGTCCCCAATTACTTGGGAGATGCCTCCTGGTTGGCACCCTTTCCCATCTTTGTGGCAGTTGGTCCACGTCATTACCTCTCTCAGAGACCTATGCTTCCTTCTCAACAGATGACCTTAATTTAACCCCACCATGATTTCCCTCAACTTCCCTCACATGCATCTCCAAAAAAGATAGCTAAGCAAGCGCATGTCATAGCTTTCCTGGAAACTCCTAATTTCAATTATTCTTTCTTGTTTTTCCCTGTAAACCTTAGAAATACCTGGAAATGCCACTTTTTTTGGAATCCAGAATAAATCTCCCCAGGTTGCCGCTCTTTGACCCCAAATGATGGAAACCTCTCTGTCTTCAAATATTTGGTTTAAAAAATATGAGCACTCACCCAAGTTTATTGTTTTCCTTCCTGCTCAGAGGAAGAAGTTGTCCCTACTTCTTTCCAAAATGAGTTCTCCTCTGATGCCCTGGATCTGGTTTTCTTGTTGGGGAGGGCAATGCTATTGCTTTCCCCTCTCCCCACCCCATTTTCAAGTTCTTTTTTACTGGAATTTTCTGGTTACCTTCAAATACTTGAGTGTTCTTCATACAAAAATAAAAACAAAGACAAAACAAACCCCCAATTTTCTAAAACTCAGCCTTTCCTTCTAGCTGCTCCCTAACTTCCTCTTTTCTTCAGTTAGTCTTTTTCCTTTATTTTTCACTCATCATTCAGCAGTCTCCTTCTTGCTTTTTCTTTCCGTTGAAAATGTACTTTGTAAGGAGACCAGTAACCTCCATCAAAACATTTTTTTACGCCGCATTGTAATTTCTTATGTTTTTTTCCCCACTAGTTTGTTTTTGGAGACCCAGAAGTTTGTTCTGTGTCCTAGCCTTCAACAGAGCACCTAGCATATTGTACCTTCTCAGTGAACATGTATAGAATGAATGAGCTCTGTTGAATGCAATGGAACCTTTCCCTTGTCACTTTAATGATCTTCCTAGATGCACTTGCTGCTGTGCATTGTCCCTCCTTGAAATTCTGTCATACACTGGATTCTAGGATGCAGTTTCTCTCTTCCTATTTTTACCTCAACCTGCTGCTCAAAAGAGTGATAGGGACTTATTTATTTCTGTAACCCTAGGGTCAGGCACAGGGTCATAATAGATCTATTGGGTTAGAACAGGTGAATCACACTAGATATGTAGGATTTTCTGTATTCTGCTTTCATTCCACAGAAGGTATTATCTAAATAGGTTTTTAATTCTCAGAAATCCCAAGTCTCTCCAGTGTGTGATAGTTTGAACTCTGCCTAATTTATATCCATGGATCATAAGACACTTGCTGCTAATAACTATGGAATACCTGCTTAGTATTTAACCTTAATTTTTTTTCTTGACATAAGTAGCCTAAAGAAGTTTTAAATCTAATTTCAACTAAGAAATCTGATTGAAGGTCAAGTATGCCTTATCTCTTTTGCAAGAAAAAGCAATAAGTGTGCCCAAAGCTACCTAAAAGATGAGTGGTTAATATGAAATTAAAAGCTAGATTTATTGCTCCAAAGACCATGGGATAGACTGATTATAAAACTGTCTCCATTCTTTACTGCTTTGTGTATTCTCGCCTTTTTGCGATGTGATTTTTCAGCAGCCTCCCCATCTTCCTGCTGGCTTCATGACCTGCTTTGGTCAACGATCATGGTGCCAGTGGCAGTCTGCCAGTGTCAACCTAGGGCTCCAGAGGTCTGGCACGCTTCTATTTACTCTTTTAGATTCCCCAGTTTTCTACATGTGAACAAAGCTGAGCTAGTCCATCGTAGAAGGAGTGATTATTTGAGACAGAGATAAATCACTCCAGCTGAGACCATCCTGGACTAGCTAATTCCTAGCCTAATGTCCTGCAGGCTGCAAGGACATATGCACGAGCCCAGCCAAGATCAGCAAGTGCAGCTCTCAGCCCAGCCCAATAGCACCACCTAGGTCTCAGCCCAGCCCGACAGCACCATCTAGGAGATCCACAGATTTTTGAGCTAAGGAAATGCTTGCCATTATGAGACGTGGTATTGGGGGATAGTAAGCATATCTAGACAAAGGAATAGACTGGGTCAGAAATGTCTGCTTGGTGTGTCTAACTATCAACAATAAAATGACAATTGTCTAACAGTATGTCGATTGTCTTGACTGATTCAGAAAAATAGGTTTATTGAGATATAATTCACATACCATGCCATTCATCCATGTAAAGTGTATTATGCAATGGTTTTTCATGTGTTCAGAGTTGTGTGACCACTACCAAATCAATTTTAGAATATTTCTATGGCCCTTCTCAGGAACCCTTGTACCCATTAGCAGTCATTCTCAACTTCTCATCACTCTTTCCCTCCAGCCCTGGGCAATCATTAATCTACTTTCTATCTGTATAGACTTGCCTATTATAGAAATGTCATATAAATGGAATCTTATAATATTATCTTTTGTGATTGCCTTCTTTCACTTATCATGTGTGTTCTAGGTTCATCCACGTTATAGTATCTTTCAGTACTTCACTTTTTATCACCAATTAATATTTCATTTATGGATATACTTTGTTTTATTTATCCATTCATCAGTTAATAGATGCTTGGATTATTCTCATGTTTGGGCTTTTATGATAAATGCTGCCATGACCGTTTTTGCACAAGTTTCTGTATGGACATATGCTTTCATCTCTTTTGCATATATGCCTAAGAATAGAATTGTTCGGTCATATTGTAACTCTGTGTTTACTCTCTTGTGAATTTCCAGACTATTTCCTACAGTGGCTGCACCATTTTGCATTCCTACTCACAGGGTACAAGGGCTCTAATTTCTTCAAATCCTTGTCAACACTTGTTATTATCAGTCTTTTTAATTATAGCCACCCTAATGAGTATAGAATGTTATCCTATTGTGGGTTTTTTTGTTCTCATTTATTTTATTGCAGTTGTCCCAATTTATCCCCCTTAGTCCTCCTCTGCCCAGCTGCCCCCTGCTCCCACAGTCAATCCCCACACTGTTGTCCATGTCCATGGGTCATTCATACATGTTCTTTGTCTAGTCCCTTCCCCTTCTTTCTGCCCTTCCCCTCTCCACTCTTTCCTCTGGCAGCTGTCAGGCTATTCTATATTTCCATGTCTCTGGTTTTGTTTTGCTCATTAATTTATTTAGTTCATTAGATTCCTCTTATAAATGAGATCATATGGTATTTGTCTTTCACTTACTGGCTTATTTCACTTAGCATAATAATCTTTAATTTGTAATTCCCTGACTGCTAATGACCTTATGAGTTTTTCATGTGTTTATTATGTCCATTTGTATATAATCTTTGAAGAAATGTCTGTTCAGATCCTTTGCCAATTTTCAATCAGGTAATTTGTCTTTTAATTATTGAGTTGTATCTTTATTAATATTTACCAAGTAGAAAGCTAAAATTTCAATCGGAATGCAGTTACCCAGTATTTTTGAGTATAGACTAGCTTAGTTCACTGATTCCCAATGTGACTGACCATCAGATATATTTGGAAGAACTTTTAGAAACAGAACATCTTGAGTCCTACCCTTGGAAATTGCAATCTAGTAGGCATGGGGAAAGTTCATGAATTTGTATTCACACCATGAACCTATCTATTCCTAGGGGAAGCGATGTTGTGAAATAAGGGGACTGACTTGGATACTACAGGTCAATATCAGGGGAAAATAAAGGCTTCCAGTTCTCACACTTGGTATATTCTTTCCAACATGTAGAAAGGCTTAATAAATACTGTGTTTGGATAGCAGCAACGGGCAGAGGATGTACACGTTTGAGCTGTAACACTTTATTAACTGCTCTTGAAAAGCACAGACTCTACTTTCTGTAGATTGTAACTCACAGGCCCCAGAGGAATAAACTAGCAAGAACTCAAAGGAAAAAAAAACAAGTACTTACTGTCCCCTGCTATGTTTAATAGCAGTTGTCCAAATAGACTCCTAGCTGGGAGATGTGAAGGGGGGAGGGAGAAAAAGGTATTGAGTAGCCTGTGGAGGGAACAGTAATGCTAGAGATGGAAGCAGTGGACTGTTCTGCAGCATATAAAGTCAGGGTCTTGGCACCAATTAAGCAGTATCAGCTTCCACATTCAAGATTTAAATTCCAGGAAGAAAGCTCTGTCAGAGTCCCTATGCCAATGGGCTGGAAAGAACTCCACCTTTCGGGTTGAGCATCATTACTTGCAAGTAATGAATATGTTTTTGATTCTCACTTTGCAAAAATTCTTTACAAAGAGGTTTGTAGCAGAGTTAATTAAGTAACCAGTCCCATCAAAGGCAAGTTCCCTGTTAACCTTGTATGTAAGCTGTGGTCATATCTGCTTCAATAAGGATAGAAAAAAGGCCTAGAAGGAAGTGAATCAAAAGATAAACATTCTGTACATTCCAGTCATCCAAAAATAAGCATGATTTAAAAAAAATTATCACATGTCTTTTTTGAGGTAGTTAATACATTTGTACAGAATCAAAAGTCAGGAGGCATGGGTTTCAGTTTCACTTCTCCCCTTGTTAGCTGTGTGGAACTGGGGAAACTAGTACCCTCTCCTGTGTCTCATTTCCATCCTCTCTAAGATAAACATACTAGTAGGACATTCCTTGTAGAGTTGATACAAGGATTAAATGAGCTAATCTATTTAAAGTGCGTGTTATGTGTGTATACCTGGCATTTAGTAAATACTATAGCAGTGTTTGATATTATTGTTATTATGGTTTTTAATCTTGTTGATTTTGAACTGATTCAAACATTCATTGAACATCTTCCATGTGCCAAGTCTACGCTACCTGGCATTTATAGTACAGAAATAAGAAGGCAGGTTTGTGGCTGCCTTCTCAAGCTCACAGAAGATCCAGTAGAAAACCACTCTCATTTTCTTCTTCACTTGGTGTTGTTCACAGCTCCAGGCTTGTGCCAGGTCTAGAGGATCCACAGGACTGGTGTTCTGTCCATTTTCTGAGTTCTACTTCTTCCTATTTCTTTTCCTCATGGTTCACTTCTAAGAGTAACTTCCATTCATCGTTTGCTTATCACATGCCAGGCACCAGGCTGAGTGTTTTTCAGACATCCTGGTGTTTGAGATTTACATTTGCCCTTCAGGTTAGTATTTTGATTTCCATTCTATAGATGATGAAAACCAGTTTCTGAAAGGTCAAGTAATTTGGTCAAGTTCATACTGCTACTATGATCCCCAAAGCAGGTGCTTTTAATGACTACATGATTTTTCCTCTTAAGTTTCAGTTTATGCCTATTGGAATCAGCATTTTTATCAGTCTCTCCCTCAGGAGCTCCTAGTGGATGTTGGTTTCACATGGAACCAGGCTTGGAGAGGAAGGTGTGAAGGTTGAGGAGGTGTCTGAGTCAGGGGAAAGCATTCATCAAATGACTCATCAGATAGCAGTCACAGAACTGTAGTCAAAATTCCTCACTAACAGAATCAAATCTTGATAAATCAGAATCCTGTGTCTTTCAAACCATTCCATCCCCAAACTCCAAAGTAATAAACCATTCAGATAAAATTCAGTACTCTTTCAGGTTAGGAATGGGACCTAACATTTCCTTTTGTAGGATGTATATGCTGGGGCTCTTGGAAGACAGATGGCCCTCTAGAGCCATCTCAAATTTAATTTGTCCCACACTGGGAGATAAATATCATTTCTGATGTTGAAGATTAACCCTGGCTGAGCTAGTGTTCCTAGCCAACCCACACTCCCTGTGCCTTGGAGGGCTGCTCAGTGCCTCCCTAGCTTCCTGAACACAAAGGGTTAATGTCACAGCCCAAGTGGGTGGTTAAAAATAAAAACCATTAAAACCTTTCTTTTGTGGTCTGTTGAACTGATGATGTTTGGAGAAGGTAATGAGGAAGATTGTCTATTTTCTGCTCCTTTTTAGTGCACTCACCACATATATTTAACACCAGTACAGGTGTTTGACACTGTTATGCTATACTTTGGCTATTATTATTGCCATGGAATTTGCTTGGAAGCTGGAAGGTAACAACAAACAAAAAAGTGCTTTGATTCACATGGTTGATTTCACATTCTTTTTCTTTGGGCCTTTTTATACACTAATTACTGAGTTCATTTGGCATTTTCTCTCTGCATTGGTGTAAGCTCTGGAGAACAGAATACCCAATTCTCTGCACTTCATAACCTGGTCTGAGTCCCTGGGAAGACTGTGTCATAGTAGGAATTATCTTTTATTGTCACTCCCTCTTTCTCCTGTGCTTGATCCATTCATAAGGTGCATTCTTCGGTCTGTCTATCATTCTTGTAGGTTTGGGAAGTGGTCTGACATTAGCTGGTGAAAACAAGGCATTAGCTTTGTAGCAGGACTTGATTAAAATGATGTTTATGGTGGACTTTCAGGTGATATGACAGGTCAGAAAGAATGTATTATAGTTACTTGATTTGTAATTAAAAAAAAAAGATTGGGCTCTGTCATCTATGGTGATCGGAAGTTGTTTTAATGAATCCAATTTGGAAACATAAACCTAATGTTTGCAAAATCAGTATTGATCATGGCTTCAGGATTTGGTAGGTGAGAGTCTCAAGGTTTCTGGAGTCCAGCTGTGGGCGCAGTGAGGCAGGACAGGACAGTACCTGCTAAGTCTTGAGTGTCTACCAAACCAACCTCAGGTTTCCTGGGGGAATGTTAATGTTAGGAAAATGAAGACATCCTTTTTATCTTATTCCAAAGATATAACCAGAGACCAAAGTCATTCTAACTCTAGCAGCAGGAGAGCAGGTTGAAGAGAGAGTTGAAAAGAAACAAAGTCTAACCCTGTAACTGTTTCCTGTTTTATCCCCTTCAATAGGCACATCTGTTTATGCTCTCAAATATCTTCTGAAAAGTAATAGATTCACAAAGTGAGGCTACATTACTGGTCCACGGTTCCACAGCTAGGAGTCGGCAGGGCTGGGTTTGAATCCAAGCAATTTAGTAACTGAAACAAGGTATGGAGCTAAGAAGAAAAGTTATCCTAATTAAATAATTCATGTAGGTAAATGGTAGACATGCTCATTATTATAAATACATTTGATAAGGCACAAATTTGGTGTTCCAGATAATATCATGGAGACATTTAATTCCAAACAGAAAGTGTTAGAGTTGGAGAGAAACTCCCACAGCATCTAATTCAATTACCTTATTTTATAGATAAAAAAAGGTGGGGAGGCCGAGAGAAGTGATCTGCTGAAGACAACCCCCTGCCTCCCCCCAACTTGCAAGTTAAAAAGATGCAGAGATGTAGGTTTCTCGTTGCCTGGTTCAGTGGATCGTTCTCTGCCCACAGCGCAATTCACAGGGCATTCTAGAGGCAACACAGGAAATTATTTAAATGTAATTCCAAAGCTCAAAGTATTTTAGAATATGCACACTACAAGTTTTCTTGGATATGAAGTTAGAGTCACCTACTTGGGAGAATGTTGGAGTTGCCATAATATTTCTTCATGGAATGTGAGTTATATTTTGTGTAAAGCAGACCTAAGCTCCTTACATCCAAACCTATCATTTGCCCATTCATTCAGCAACCCATCCTCTGAATTCTTTCCTTTCCTCTCCTTCTGTGTCCTGCCAATGATGAATTCTATTATTGTAGTTTTCATCACTTCAGTGTCTTTGGCATCTGTCATCTTACCTTCATCAGCACTGCCTCCCCCACATCCCCCAACCGTGCCCCAGCAAAGGGTGGTATCTCCTTTGCCCTGATCATCGACCACACCCTAACTGCTCTCCCTGCCTCCAGTCTGACTGTCATGTGCTCATGTGATTCCCTTGCTTAAAATCCTTCTAGACCTCACCATAGATTTCAAGGTAATGCTCAGCTCCTTTGCTTAGCACAGTAGGCTTTCCACAGTCTTCCCCATCCATCCCTGCCTTGCACCCTCACCTCTTCCTATCACTTTAGAACTTGTCTGTGTTGCCTGTGCTACTGGTAAATGTTTGCTGAATGGGTGAATGGATGCCATCCACTTGCCTTTCCCTGAACATTTCATTTTCTCATTGTGTCATGGTTTTCTCATTGTGTCACTAGTCCATCCCTTAGAATATGCTACTCCCATTACCTGAGATGCATTTCCCCCTGCTTAACGGGTCCAACAAACTCTTACTTCTCTTTTAAATCTCAGATCCAACATCACCTCCCGTGACCCCCTCAATGTCTTCTTCCTGCTTCAGTCTACATGAGGTTTCCTTGTTCTGTGTTTTCCAAATGCCAGCTCTCCATAGGTGCAGCCCCCCATGCAATGGGTCAATATGGTCCAGTCTCCTCAATTGCAGGGAAGGGAACTGAGGCTCACGGCAGGGAAGGAATGAGCCCATGAACACACATTTGGTGAGGAACAGGCTCAGGACCTACACCCAAGTCTCCTAAAGCCCAGCATTTCACCCATGCACAGGACTTCTCTGTGTTCCTGCTGGTTTTCACAGCAGGTGGCAGAATTCTTCTCTCATGTCAGAGCTGTGTGGCTTCTCGGAAAGATGATTAATCTCTCCGAGCCTCACTTTTCTCATCGGACATTAAACACAACAATACTGTTTATACAAAGGTTTGTTATGAAAATTCATTGAGAGAGTTTGCAATAAATAGTCCTTATCGTTGTTTTCATCAAGGGCTCTGACTCCCATGTTACTTTCTTGCCCAGGTTTTTTCCCCCTGGGGATTCTGGTTTCTGGTACAAAGATGGGAAGCCTTGTGAGATGGCAGAGCTACTGATGACTCTGCACCCCTGCAGTCCAACCGGCAGCCTGGTCGGGACAGTAATCAAACCAGTGTTTCCACCAGCAAAACAGAGCTGGTCCTTCCAACCCATGCCTACTCCCTGTGCATCCCTGACTGAAAGAGTAAATGGAAATGCAGCAATCCTGACCTAGTGAAAGAAACACAGTGCCTGGCAACTTTCACGTTTAAAGGGCAAGTGTCATTTTGAAGAAAGGTTTCTTTGTTCTTTCATTCTGAACAGCATCTGGAAAGTCAGTAGAGAAGTATGGCTGTGAGAATGACTGTCCTTTGGTTTGGGGTTTATTAAGCATTTGTGCTTTGGGGGTTAGGCAATCTCATGGACCTGTAACCAAGATACGTTTGGGACTGGAATAGGGGGCTGTGATGATTAGCTGTTATAGTTGGAAGGCACATGGGAAGCCCAGACCAGACATGGGTTCGATAGGATTCCCCCCACTTTCTGCTGGCCTCGTGTTGAAAAATTAGTTTCTCCAAGCCTTTGGATCCTCATCTAGAAAATGGGGATATTAATAATTTTTATGTCAGGATTGTTCATTCATTTCTAGGAAACTATTTATCGAGTACCTAATTTGGGTCTAACCTAGGCATTTGGGCCACAGGATTGAACAAAACAAAATGAACAATCCAATGAAATCCTTCACTCCAAACACTCAGTGCTTGGTATGCAGTTAAGTGCTCAAAAATGACAGCTATTTGTATCACATTTTCTTATTCACTAAGCAGAACCACGATGCACACAGTGTTTGTTTTAGGGCTGTCCCTTGCCCGTGGTGATATGTAGCATCATTGTAACTTTGTTATTTGCCTGATCCATTGAACTAGCACATGCAGGAAGGGGGAGGGGGAACCCAGGCACTAAAATGCTGAGCAGGATGTCACACGATATCAAAAGCTTTCAGGGGGATGACAGGAAAATTGTCTCCTGAGACACACTTATCTGAATTAGGGGTAAAGGTCTCAGAGGCAGGCTGATTTCTTCCATTTCTCAATATCATGTTTTCTATGTCCTTTTTATTCATCGAAATACTTTATTTATTAATTTTTAGAGAGAGTGGAAGGGAGGGAGAAAGAGAGGGAGAGAAACATCAATGCATGGTTGCTCCTCATGTGCCCTCTACTGCCGACCTGTCCCACAACCCATGCATGTGCCCTGACTGGGAATAGAACCGACAACCCTTTGCTTTGCAGGCCAGCACTCAATCCACTGTCACACCAGCCAGGACTCTATGTCCTTTTTAGAGGCTGTGTTGGGGAAGGGCTGAAATGGGACCAGAAATAAACAAGGTGCAGGAAAGAGTTTTTCTCATTCTTTTAATTAAGTTTATTCAAAATGCCCATTGTCTAGAAGGTTGGGGAGGAATGTAAATTCTACAGTGTATGTGTCTCCATGGTACCCTGGTGAAGACAAGTTTCTTGAGGTCCCAAGTCCTGCACCCCATGAAGGAAATTCTGTGAAGGAGATAGAGAGCAACAAACACACCCAATATCTTATCTGGGAATTACTTTGCAAGGTGATGGAGAGGAGAACTTATACCGAGTACGTTCCCTGTACCAGACAAGGAGCTAGAAGCTGGAGCTGAGGCAGACAAGTAGGTCTCTGCCCCGAGAAAATGCACAGTCAGGTGCAAGCAGGGATGGACAGGAAACCACTGCTGGTGGGGAGTCATGGAAGCCTCACTCAGCAACGGGACCTGAGTACTCAAGAGAAGCAACATGCAGAACAGAGGGAGAAGCTACCAGAGGAGAAGAAGCACGTGCATAGTCCACGAGGTAAGGAAGGACTTTGAAGCTTGGGGTTTTCTAGGAACTGGGAGGAAGCCACAGCGAATGGAGCAGGGGGAGTGGGAAAGGGTGACAAGAACTGGGGTACAGGTAGGACTTGGAATCTTAGTCCAAGTCAAAGGGAAGTCTCAGGAGGATCAAAAAAAAGTATTAAAATTTTTTGGAAATAATTTTAAATTTAGAGTTGCAAAGATAATACAGAGAGTTCCGTTGTACCATGCATCCAGTATAAACAGGGAGATGACTTAATATGTGTTTTAAAAAGATGGTTCAGGCTACATGTGGGAATGAATCAGAGTGGGATAGGACTGGAAACAGGGACCAGTTAGAAAGCCTTGGCACTGAGCTCAGTGAGAGAGGGTGGGATGTGTTGCTGGCAGTGAGGATGGAGAAAATGAAAGAATTTAGGACTCAGGCTTGGATGGGAAACAAGGAGGGGGTGAAAGGGAGGAAAACAAAAGTGCCTCCTAACCACACGGCCTCAGCAGAGGGGTGGATGCAGCTGAGATTGAGATGAGGAAGAACGGCAGAGGGAAACTCAGGGCGCTAGTTTCGAGTGTGTTAATGGGAGATGACTGGATTTTATATAATAATAAATATAATTAATTATTATTACCACCAGAAGAGAGCCCCAATTAGGGGCATATTTAGATATAGCACTTCTTTCCAACACTTATTCTTATCCTCTTAACCAGAAGGAAGCAATAGAATTAAATATTATTGAAAAGTGAGGTCTGCCCTGGCTGGTGTGGCTCAGTGGATTGAGTACCAGTGTGCAAACCGAAAGGTCGCAGTTTCGGTTCCCAGTCAGGGCACATGCCTGGTTTGCAGGCCAGGCCCCCAGTGGGGGCATGTGAGAACTGATGTTTCTCTCCCTCTCTTTTTCCCTCCCTTCCTCTCTCTAAAAATAAATAAATAAAATCTTTAAGACAAAACAAAACAAAATTAAATTAAAAGTGAGGTCATCAACTGAATTCCCAAATTCGGTTAACAGGATGGGGTTTGGTGATGGAAAAGACACGTTAGTATGGCGAATATTTGGAGAGATGGACTCTCTGGACTGCACCCTGGAAAGGGGGAATTGAACAGCAGTAACACACATCACAGTTCCAGAGGCGGGCCTTGAGCCCACCTCTGAACCTGGGGCTCTCTTTCTCATTGGCTGCATGCATGCTGCTGGGCTCACATTCCTCAGCTATAAAGTGGAGACACCAAGATACCTTTTAGACTGTTGTGCTGATTACATGATTTGTTTATAAAGTGCCTAGGAAGGTGCTTGTCATAGAAATGTTGGTTCCTTTTCTCCCTTCCTAGGCAGAATCCCTTGGTTAACAAAGCAATCTCTTGCATTTTAGAAACACTCTATAATTTTCAAAGTGCTTACATGCACATTCTTAGAGCCTAATCTAATTCTCAGAAATCAGAATAAAATAGAAGTATGTTTTTTTCTTTTCAAACTGAGAAAACTTCAGAGCAGTTAATTAAGTGATCTGAATTGACTTAATTTAGTACAGAATGAAGGGCTCTCTGCCAGAGGCTGATAGCCCTGACTGTCGCGTTAACCCCCGCAGCTGCAGAACCTGACTCCACCACATCACCACCCAGGCACCCGAATGCCCTTGCTGACTTTGTGCAGTGAACTCTCCCTGGTTATTTCATCATCACTCAGTGGCACCTCGTCCACTGTGGGTAGAACTTTGGTCAGGGAGTGGTCCACACCGGCACCTGGTATTATTCCGTGGCAAGCTGGTGTGGGGCTGCTGTCCCTGCCTGGGCTCTGGCATGACCTTCTCCTTCTGCTGGGTCTTCTCTGGGCTTCCCTTCTTCCTGGGCCAGCAAAGGCCAAAGCTTGCAGGTAGAGCTTGTCACACATCCTCACATGGCCTTATTCTTGCTTTCGCCCATGCTTGTCTGTGCTTGTCTCTGGAGCACACATTTCTGTACTTTGCCTCGCTCTCAGATACTTGATATTTCTCTTAATTTGACTGAGGAATTGGAGGACATTTTATCAGACTATTCTCAGATGCCTTCTTCCCCATTATTTATTCATTGATTTATTATCCGTTCAAGTATCCATTCAGCCATTCAGTTACTTGCAAATAATTACTCAATTATTCCCTCACCTGCCTCCCTCCCTTCATCCTGTCTTTCCCATCATTCTCTTCCTCGAGGAGGCAAGCAAAGTCTTTAGATCTAGTTATATAGTAAGTGACAGGCAGGTGGTTGGTGACTGGCGTTTCTGGGTTGGGTACTATTACGGACTGAATGTTTGTGTCCTTCCAAATTCATATGTGGACAGCCTGCCCCCCAATATGATGCTATTAGGGGCTGGGGCCTTTGGGAGGTGCTAACATTGGATGAGATCATGGGGGTGGATTGCCCATGATGGGATCAGAACCCTTATAAACATCACCAGAGGGTTTGCTTCTTCCCTCCGCTCTGTACCAGGTGAGGTCACAGGGAGAGAAGGTGGCTGTCTGCAACCCGAAGAGGGCTCTCACCAGAACCCAACTCTGCTGCACCTTGATCTTGGACTTCCAGTCCCCAGAACTGTGAGAAATAAATTTCTGTTGTGTGTAAGCTACCCAGTCCATGATATCTGCTATAGCAGCCTGAGCTGATTAAGACAGGACCATAGCAATGATCCCCAAGGGCTGAGGTTCACTCCGTCAGTTGCTGTATGCCCCACCCAACAAGTACAATCATTACCTAAAGTAGGGGTGACTAGGCTCCAGTAACGAGGCCTCAGAAATCAGCTTGTGCATCCTGTCTCATCTCATAGATCAGGAAACAGAGGCTGAGTAGGAGGAGCTGGCTCTTTGACTGGGCTGAAGGGACACAGTGACAGGCACCAGATTCATAGAGTCAAGCAGACAAGTATTAAATCCTCACACTACCCACTCCTAGCTGTATGTCCTTGGGCAAGTGACATCTTCTCTCTGGGCCTCCTTTAAAAATGGGATTGTAGTACCCACCCGGCAGAGTTCTTTTGTGAAGAGTCAAAAGAGTACATGTGAAGGGCCTCGCTCATTCCCTTACACATAGTAGCTGCTCAACAAATGGTGGCTATTGTTAGCTGACACCCAAAGCCAGGCGTGGGACTGCTGTCATTTTCAGTCCAGCACTTTTCTGTTATGTTGAACTAAACTGTACTCTCTCTGTAATGTCTAGCTCCAAAGCTTTTTCTGTTGCGAAGCCTTCTTGAACCTCCCCTGCAAGTTAACCTCACCTTTCTTTGTGGCCCATAGTTTTCCCTTCTTTGCTTTTGGGCAGTCATTTCCTCCTGCCTTATGTTACATACAGGTCCCTGGGTGCCCCTCTGTCTCTGCTCCTAGGTTGTTTAGCTTCAGGGCCAAACAGAGTTGACCATTTTAAGTGTCTCTGTAGTGAAGTAATTTTCAAACTCTAAAGAGGATTAAAAGTCACCAGGGTGGCTTGTTAAAAATGCAAATTACTCATATCTACCTCCAAAGGTTCTGATTCAATGGGGCTGGTCTATGAATATGGATTTTAAACAAATAATCTGAGTGATTCTAATGTAGATGGATCACAGCACTCTGGGAATTATAGCTCCTCTACCTGCTTTAGTGGCTTGCATGCAGTAGGTGCTGCAGAAATCTTCAGTAAATGAGTTATAATAAGATGCACTGCATCAGTTATCTATTGCTACATGATGAACCACCTCTAAAAAGTAATGGCATGTTATTTTTTTACAATTCTGAGAAATATGGCAGTCTGAGGGGTTCTAGGCTCACCTGGGTCCCTCCTGAGGCTGCATTCAGCTGGAGGGTCAGCAGGGCCTGGGCCAGCTGCCCTTCTCTCCTAAGGGTGTCTTTCATCCTTGAGGCTAAGCCAAGATTCCGCTCATGGTGGCAGCAGCATTCCAAGAGGATAAGCCTCATTGCACAAGCCTTTATCACCTCTAGGTCTGGGTTACATTTGCTGACATCTCCTTGGCCAAAGCAAGTCACGTGACCAGAGTCAATATTGGGTGTGTGCAGAGAAATGTGGCCCCTGGGAGGCATGGTTGGTTGGTAGGGTTGCAAGATAAAATGTAGGACAACTCGATGAATTTGAATTTCAGGTAAGTAATGAAAAATCATTTTTTTAGTATAAGTATATCCCATGTGAAATACTTAAATCAAAAATAGTTAAACTCTGTTAATCTTTTTAATATAAGTATGATCTATACAACATTTGGGACATACTTATAGTAAAATTGCACTCTTTGCCAACTAAAATTAAAATTTAACTGGTTACCCAATATTTTTATTTGCAAAATCTTGCATCCCTGTATTGGATTACCACTATGGATTACCACAGATTACCATTAATGTAGTAACCTATTACCTGCATTATTGTCTCTTTTAACCTCAATCAAGAAATTGCTGCTTGAACTTTTCTGTTTCAGATTATTCCAAAATGTGAGTGCTTGTTTCTTGGCTTTCCTTGAGTGCTGAGAACCACAATATTTTGTGTTCTTTTACTTGATATTTTTTTATTTTCTGAGGAGCAGTTACGCTTAGCTCCATTCTTCTCATATGGGCTGTATTACTTCTTGAGGACCTCCTCTTCTGGGTCAGGCTTGCTGCTGGGGTCACCCAGTTTTTGCATTTTTCCTGAAGCAATTCTCTCCCACCGGGGCTAGACTTCCTCTAAGACTACTCACTCTGTCTTTTCTGCATCACTGATCCCTTTGGCATCTGTGCAGCCCGATGGACCCCTTCTCAGGGCTATGCCTTTAAATGCATAAAAATAAAACATAAAGGAACACCAGGAAATGATACTGAAATTCCGTTATCAAACTATGACTAAAACAAAACAAATAAGCATTGTGATAGAGTAATGCACGTACTTCCTTATTAAGACATTGGGTGATTAAAATCCAGAGGCAAGTCTTTGAAGCAGCAGGTGAGGATAAACACTATTCTAACTTCCCTACGACAACTGTTACATGATACGGAAGTATCTCAATTCTTTGGGTGACAGACTCGAAGGTAATGAAAGAAATGCCAAATATCAGAAGTTAGTGAAAATAAATATGACATTTCTTTGTCACCCAACTTCACAGACCCCGGATTCTATCACAACTCCCCCAGGGGTCCAGGTTAAGAACCCCTGCATCCAGAAGAGACTGAATCAACCCTCTTTTCTCTGGTGTACTTCTGCCTCCTGTAGCAAAAGCATCTCATTTCACTTTGAAACCATAACTGATTAGCTACAGCCAGTCGTTGCAAAGCAATGATAAATTAAATGAGTTTAATATTATGACCTTTTAAAAGAATTCGTGGGCACTTTGGATACACTATCTGGAGGATAGAGTGGAGTCCTTCACGTTATTTCTGGTCAGTGGGTCTCTACCTGTTCTTGGGACTGGGGTTTCCAGATTATACTCTCAAAATTAATTCAAGCCATGGTCTGTGATTTTCGCTTGTAATTACTATTTGAACCAAATTGTTTTTCTGCCTGATATGGTTATTGATTAGCATACAGTTATTTACCCAACGTCATAGATCGGTGCTTTACTTTCTCTGTGAAGATGTCAACACTCACGAAATATCGTTCCAGAAGGGGTGATAGATTTGGTCTTCCCTATCCTTATCTATTTAGGTGCTGGGCTTCTCTTGGCTTCAGGACACCACCCTCTCCTGAATATGCTCCTCCCTCACTGGCTCTCACGCTCCTCTGCTGACTTGCTGTCACCTATCTGGGCTCAGTCCAGGGGCCTCTCCTCATGCAGGCTCTTCTCGTAAGTGATCTCATCCAGCCCAAGCTTGTATCAGCCATGCCTTGGGTATAATGCTGGAATTATCATCTGTGGACCTGATCCTCCTCTGCTCCAGATTCCCATATCCATGATCTCATTCATGTGTCCAACTCAGCATCTTATGGGCATCTCAAGTGGAACATGGGCAACCTTTTCCCACTTCTATTTTCCAAATCTGGCTTTCTGCTGGACTTTTCCATCTCAGTGACTGCCAGCATCAAAAACAACTAGAAGTTATTCTGAGTTTCTTTATTTCCCTTATGCCCTACAATGGCAAGTCCTGTTGGCTAACTCTCCTGCAGTTCTGACCAATGCTTGGCCTTCTTTACTACCACTACCTTTATGGAGGCCCCATCGACTCTCATAACACCTCCTGTCTAGGTTGGTGCGATAGCCTCCTAATTGATTGCCCTCTTTCTCCTCTTGCCCCATGATCTACTCTTTGTAGAGCAGCCAGAGTGATCTTTCAAATTAGATTATGCCAGTTCCAGTGCCTTCCCTCCACTCCCCTCCCATTGATCTTAGAATAAAATCCCCACTCCTTGCTTGGACTGTACAACTCTACATCATTGATTCTTGCAGATTTCTTGGCTCTCATCAGTCACCACTCCCCTCTTCACTCATTGAGTTCCAGTCACACTGGCTGCCTCCTTGTCCTTGAATGCCCCAACCTTGTCACCCAGTCAGGGCCTTTGCACTTACTCCCCTATCTTCCTGGAACCTGACCCTCTCATAATTTTGCCTCCTGATGCATCTCACCATTCAGGACTCAGCTCCTAGGCCACTGCCTCAGCGATGTCTGCTGTGGTCTTGGGGCAGCCTTCTCAGACATGGTAATTTAGTGGACACGTTCAGTAACTCAACCTTCTATTGTATGGTTTTGGTTTCTTCACAGCACTTAACACTCACTAGAGTTATGTTGCTCATTTATGGGCTCACATCCCTATTTACTGTGTCCTTTCTAGGTTGCAAGCTCAACAACAGCAGAACTTTTATCTAATGTTTTTACCCTTGAATCTTCAGCACCAAGAATCATGTTGGCCAACATGGAGAAATGTTTGGGCTACTATGTTTACAGTCTGTTACCTGGATACTTCTCATGACTGATCATCAGGGTTAGTATGGTATTAGGGATCCATCACTGGCCAAGACACACAGTGGTGTTATTTGGACCATTCCTGACTTGAGTCAAAAGTCTTCATCTTGTTATTTTGTATGCATTTATACTGGAGTCTACTGCTGAGGTAGTCAGTAAAACACTTCCTATCTTCAGAAACCAAGGATTGTCTAATTAATTGATTGATTGGTTTTCTTTTTAAAATCTAACTTATGTTCTGTGCATCTTCTGGGCCAGAAACTGGTACTATTTACCCTCAGGAGCTCCTGGTTTAGCAGAGGACAAGGGAAGCCCAGTTGCTGGTTTTGGAATGTGCTCTATTGGGTTCAAAGACGGTTTTTTGGAAGCAGTCGTGCCTGGCTAAATTTTTAAGCCAGGAGCTGCAGGAAGCCATACACAGGGCTGAGTGGTGAGAGGGGAACTATTCTAGGTAGAGGGAGAAGCACGTGCAAAGGAACTGAAGACTCTGAGGATGTGGTGTTTCCAGGAAAATGGAAGAAGCTCAACAGGGCTGGAGTGTAGCCTGGAGAAGGGGCATGTAGCAGGAGATAAGGCTGGAAAGGCCAGATTATGAAAAGTCTCATGTACTGACTGTAGAGGAAGATAAAAGGGAGTCACCAAAAGGTTATAAACAGGAAAAAAAAACAATTGTGTTTACATTTCAGAAAAATCATTCCTACTTGGAGGATGTCTTAAAGAGGGTGGCTTATAGAGGGTGATGAGTGGGAACAGAGACACTATATTTTCAGGACTAAAATTTAGGACAAGAGGGCAGAAAGAGGAATCTTTTTGTCAGTTCCTGGCATAAGAAGCAATTTCAGACCTGCAGTAAGGACTCTAGAGCGCTGGATGCTGACCATTCTGCTAAGTGAGTGCAATGCGTGGTCTCCACAAATGCAGACAGGGTTCCTATTTTACAGTGTTATGTCTAGGGGATGACTCTGGCTGAATTCTTCTTCATATACTTCAATTGGATTAAAAGATGGAAATGCTAAGTTTCTAGGTTTTTCTCTTCCATTTTAGTTACCTCTGTCCATTAATTCCTTAGCACCATTGAATAACCCCAAGGACAAATAGGTGTGATTCCCACTTTTATCAACCATCTGGCTGGTCCCTGAGTAACCACTGAGTCTATAATGGATGGATTTAGAGGTTCACTGAAATCCCAGCTACTAAACTTGTAGGACCATTGGATTAAGTCCCCAGATTGAAACCAGGTCCCGGGCAGGATGGGGATGGAGATGTGTAGGAGGGAGGGGTGAAATGGGGAAGAGAAAGGAGGGACCCCACTGCTGCAGACACAACTGCCACATAGCAGGAATGGGAACAGGACTGCCTGGCAGACCTTCAGAGAACCTTCCTTGCTTTAATTGTCAAGTGTGAAGTGAATAAGCCCTTCCTACCTGCTGGGGAGTGTGCATTCAACAAAGAGACCCTGCAGGGGGGCTTGAATTATACTGTGTGAGGGAGCAAGGAACTCTCATAAATTCTATGGCTGAAAGAAACTTTGGAGATTCACCTCTATAGACAAATACTACTCCTCTTGCTGTCCCAAGGAAAACATGAGGCCTGTGGGAGGGACGTGGGTGGTCAAATTCACAAGGCTACTGGGTACCAAGTTTGGAGTCAGGTCTCCTCAGTTCAATTTAAGAATGTTTCTACCATGACTCTCTTGAAGCACATATCACTGAGATAGTGCCAATGGGATAGGATATTAACTTTGTTCCAGAAATGGTTATAATGTTTGGCCTTGGCATGAGTCCTAGGCATTCAATGATAAAGTCTTGGATCATGCTTAGATCTCTGTTCAAATACAAAATTAGGCTTGTCATTTCTTCTTGGCTTTTTCATAATCACCTTGACATATAGGTGGCAATCTGGCACCCAGAATTCATTCCAAACTTCTTCTAGAGTACCTTTCAATACTGTGGAGGATAGAAAGCTAGCAATTATATTTCCCAGTCTCCCTTGGAATTCTGGTAATCCTTTCAGTGATTTTTCAAGTACTATGGCAGAAGGTTAGCAAAAATGTCCATAATCTCTTACTCCTCCCAACATCCATGCCTCCTCACAATGAGACTTTGCCATTCATCCCATCAATAGATGGAGTCTATTTTCCCACTCTTAGAATTTGGGCTGACCATGTGCAATCACTTGCTTTAACCAAAAGAATGAGGCAAGGTGACCTTGTGCCCATTCTAAATCATACCCTGAAAGGACTTACATCCATTTTCTCTTTTGCAACTCTCCCAGCAGCCATGGGAAAAGCTCAAATTAGCCTGCTTAAAGGACAATAAACATGTGGCCCAGTTGTTCTCAATACACTCGGCCAACATTAGTCAATGGGCAGATACAGAACAGCTTAGCCAATTCTCAACTGACCACAGACAAGAGTGAACCCAGTCAAGACCAGAAGAACGACCCAGCTAAGCCCAATCCAAATGGACAGCCCACAGAATAATAAGCTAAGTTAATGGCTCTTGTTATAGGGCAGAAAGTTCGGAGTGATTTGTTACACAGTAAGAGGTAACAGAGAGAGGCTATCTAATTCCAGGAATTGAATTCATTACTGCTAAAAATAGCTAGAGTAGTTTTTGTTGCTTGCAGTTGAGCCTTGACCGACATACATTTCAATTCAACATTTCCAAAACCAAGCTCATCAATATTCCCTGACAGAACCTGCTTCTCTTAATGAGTTTCCATCTAGCCATTTGCCATTCTTTCTTTTCCCTGACCATTGCATCTGACTGATCACTGAGGTTTGTTGTTTCCCAAACACACACTGTTCTGCCCACTGGCCACAACTCCAGTGAACATGCATCACCTTCATGTCTTGCCTGGATAACAATGACCTCCCCTTCGGTTTTCCTGCTTCCGCCCTTGTCCTCTCCCCATCTCTTCTCTACAAAGCAGTTGGGCTAATATTTCAAAAATGCAAACTTGATCCTGGTGTACAGACCCCTCCACGATGTTCTTCCCCAGTCTCACGAGGTCGCACTCTTAGCCTCTCTCTTCAAGCCGAAGACCCTCTCCCTTTCCTTCAGTTTCTAGAAGTCTTTTTTTACCTTTCTATCACAAAGCCTTTACACATTCTGTCCCTTATGCCAGCAACACTTCGCCTGTTTGCCTGGTTATTTTCCACCAACCTTCAGAGCCCAGCAGGAAGGTCACTTGGTCCTCAACGTGTACAACAATTCCTCCCCCTCTGCACACACAAACACCCCATGGACAAGGTCATCACATTATATGTTCCAACAAAGTTTGATATAATTTTAAGTAAATGGTGGCTTTTATAATCATTTGCATACTGTCTTTTTCCCCTTCCCTTGAGGGAAGGGACTTTGGTTACTGTTTATTCTCAATGGTTAACAAGGTATATTTTGTACAGGAAGCACACCCAGGACACACACTCAGGACATTGGTTAAATGAAGCAAGAAAGTATGGGCTTGTCCCTCAGGCCGGCTGCATTCAGCAGAGCAGACACTCCGATGCGCATGACTGTCACTAGGTGCTTGTTAATATGCAGATTCCTGTGCTTTGTCCCCATGTGATTATTTTTTAATTTAAAATTTTACTGTGGTTAGAACACTTCATAGATTTTTTTAAATGTAAGGTTCAGCATTATTTTTGTAATAACTTGGGGTTATTTCAATGATTGCTGTGCATGCTGAATGAACAGATTTTTCAGTGTACAAGATATTATTCTTCATAATAGGCACATTATTGTGCAGCAGATCTCTGGAACTTATTCATCTAGAACAACTGAAACTTCATATCCTTTGACTGTTTTCTTCTCCCCTCTGACTCTGGCAACCACTGTTCTGGTCTCTGCTTCTGTGGGTTTGACTATTTTAGAGTCCTCATAGAAGTAGGATCATGTAATATTCACCCTTCAGTAACTGACTTATTTCACTTAGCATAATACCCTCCAGGTTCATGCATGTTGTCACATATGGCAGGATTTCCTTCCTTTTTTAAGGCCAAGTAATATTCCATTATAATATATATGCTCCAATATATTACATATAATACATGAACTATATAAATAAATATATTATATATAAAGAAAGTATGGTATACTAGAATATTATATATAATAAAATTATATATCATGCATAATGAAATTATATAATTTACGTATTATATATAATAATCCAATATGGCACATCTTCTTTATCCATTCATCCCACATATTCTGACTCAGTAGGCTGGGACTTGGATCTGAGCCTCTGCATTTTTAGCAGGATCCCCAGGGGAATCTCCATGGACCACACTTGGTGAGAAGGTAGATGAAGGCTTTAAAGGTATGGCAACAGGGTAGGGCTGCTTTGCTTCTTCAGTAGTATACATGATGCACCTGCTGGGCATCTGGGTAGGTAGATGTGTAGGTCGTGGACTCAGCCTCCAAGTATCTCGTTTTACTGAGGGAGTCAAGTCTTTCCTGCATGAAGAATTTAAGTGGATGGCATATGACAAAACTTCCTGAGAGGAGCTTTCTTTTATGGATCAGGGATCCATGGGGGTGGGAGGAAACAGATGTCCTAAGATGTTCATTTCTCACTTGAGACTTGGGAGGAAATCTGGCTACTAAGAAGAGCACTGGCTTACAGTCTCCTTGGTTTTGTGTTTCTCTTTTTTGTATAAACTTGTGCAAGTTACTTTACATTTTCTGAGTCTCAGTGTCTTCATTTATCAAATGGAAAGGATGATAAGAAAATAATTCCTATCTTACGATGCTGTGTGAGTGATGGAAATATTAGAGGCGCTATACTTAGTCCAGGGCTTGGGCTGCTGGCAAGTACACCAATAGTGAATTGTATTATTAATCTTGAATGGGTGAGCAGTACATGACTCTCACTCTTCTTAATTGTAACTGCAGGCTTCGGCGGCAAAGCTCATATGACTAAGGGAAGGCATGTTCGATCTGAGTGCTCACTCTGCCATTTATTAATTGTATGACTTTCAGCACCTTATTTCTGAACGCCAGTTTGTTCATCTTTAAGTTGGGGTAAGACTATGTATCACATACTCTTATAACCCAAGTTAATTAAAGAAAACAAACAAACCTAGGTAGAGGACCAAGCATGGTGCCTTGAACATATTAGGTGCTCAACAAATACTTATCTCAGCAGCTTCCAGCACTGAGGTTAAAGGAAAAGTAGTATTAGATAGGAGTACTCAACCACAGTTTAAGAAAGGGGCTTAGGAATCACAGGAAACTAATATTGTCCAAAGACCGTATCTCTATGAAATTTGTGAGAATCTAGGAACTTTGTCAGTTAAAATGCAAGATTCTTTTGTTGCAAGAGGTACAAACCCCAAATGAAATATGATTGAAAAAAAAATCAGAAGATGTATTTTGAATAACGCATGTCTTATGTAATTGACATAAGTTCAGAATGGGGCCGGTTTCAGGCATGGCTGTATCAAGAGCTCACCAGGATGCATGCATGCTGTCCTCATCTCATGTGCTGCTTTCACTGTTGGCTCCATTGGCAGGCTCCTACTAGCAGTGGCAAAATTGCTTTCAGTAGCTCCTGGCCTTCATCCTGACCTCTCCTCAATCCAGGCGGAGGGAGCCTTCCTCTTCCCTAAACTCCTCAGCATAAGCCCTCAAATTAATGATGATTGGATTGACTTGGGCCATGTGTCTTCTTTGGAATCTGGTGTGGCTAAGGCTAGCCATAACTCAAATCCCAAGAACTGAGAACTAGAAAGTGATGGGTCCCTACTCCCCCCACCCAAATATGTTATAATCAGGAGAATGGATGCTAGATGAATAAAAACACAGACTCCACTATATTTATTTCCCTTCTCGTGCTATTTTTATTCACCTCTGTCTATTTCCCAGTGCTGACACCCTAGGAAGAAGAGACTGTGCTCATGTTCCACAGTGAAATTTGGGAGCCAGGGCTCCAGCCTAATTGGAAACCAGTCCCAGCAGCATGAGAAGCCATGGGAAGCAGGCTAAGTCCCTGGAGGGGAAGTCAGCCTCAGGAAAACAGGCACGATTCCCAAATACTGTGCTGCCCAGCCTCTCCCCTCAATGCCACTTTCATGGAAAAGTGCAGCTTTCGGGTCAGGGCAGCCTGAGTCCCTCCTCTTTGCTGACACCATGGAGCCCTGTGGGTCATCTGGAGGACAGTCATCGTTCTGGTGACGCAGGGTTGTGTCTGGGGAGTGGCACATTAAGCTATGCCCCAGAGGGGCCAGAGCTATTAAAATAGACTCCATCCCCAGGAACAGAGCAAACTACAGTGAGCATCTTCTGCATCAAAGGCGGCGGCAGCCAGGCTGCAGCCAGCGCTGCTCCCTGCGCTCAGCATTTTCCTCCTAGAAGACAAGCTCGCTAAATGATTTTCCACATCCTCCCTTCATCTGCGCCCTCCAGAGATCTCCATGGCCCTTGTCAGCCCAGTCCCTGTTCTCACCCATTTTTCTTTGTGTCATGGACAAAGACTTATCAAACCCTCCTATCGATAATTCTGATTCCTGTACGTGTCTAAATCCCCAAGGAATCCTGTTGGCCTCTCTGACCACATCGCCTCCTCCCTGGCCACTCCCAGTATCTCGTTGTCTTCTGTCGGTCCAGCCCTGTGCATCCTGGCTCCCCAGCTATTAATCATTCCCCACGGAAAACATTCAAGTGGATTCTAACTTGAGACTTTTGTTTCCAAAATGATATGGATATCTCCTTTTTAAAAAATCATTTCTTAAATTGTTGTTGGAATACAGCTGTCTCCATTTTCTCACCACCACTTTCCCCCACCCCACCCACCCCCACCTCCCACCATCAATCCTGCCCCCCTTTGACTTTGTCCATGGGTCCCTTATACATGTTCTTTGATGACCCTTTTCCCTTCCTTTCCCGTTAACTCCCTCCTCCATCCCTTCTGGTTACTGTCAGTTTGTTCTTTATTTCCATGTCTCTAGTTCTATTTTGCTCACTTGTTTGTTTTGTTGATTAGGCTCCACTTACAGGTGAGATCATACGGTATTTGTCCCTCACTGCCTGGCTTGCTTCACTTAGCATAATGCTCTCCAGTTCCAGGCATGCTGTCGTGTATGGATACTTCCTTCTGGGAGCGGTTTCATCAATTTATCAAGGAACTGGCCTCAACGCAGAGGTCACCTGTAGGTACAAACACGGTTAACTAGGATTCTGTAATGACTGAGGTCTTGTGTAAGAGCTTGCTTTATATTTTGAGTTCCAAGGGCAACTTTAAATGTAGACCAGTGGTTCTCAACTTGGAGTAAAACCCTGCCCACCGCCCCCAGGGAACATGGACTATGAAGTGCCACTCGGTGTCAGATCCTATTCTAAACGTCAGGGATTTGTGACAAGATGGTCAGGGTCCCTGTTGCTGTGGAACAACTTTCTAGTGGGAGATCCTCACAAGAAGTACATAACCAAGTGAGATAACTCAGAAGGTGACATGCCATCACAAAAACAACAACAAAGAGTGAAACTGAGACAGGACTCAGGCCCTGCTGGACAGGGAGCTCACAGAAGGCTTTCCTGAGGAGTCAGCATTCGAACTGAGACGTGAAAAATGATAGGGAGCCAGCAGGTGAAAACCATGAGGAAACGTGTTTCAGACAGAATGGCGAGTACAAAGGTCCTGAAGCAGAAAACCTAGGCTTGTTTGGGGAAGAGAAGGAAGACCAATGTGCCTGAAAGAGTGCATGGAAGGGACTGATTATAAAGAGCAGAGTCAACAAATTTGATCTGCTAAGGGCCAGATAGTAAGTACTTTCAGCTTGCGGGCTCAGCCAGGATCTGAAGCAACTCCTCAGCACTCCAGGGTAGTGTGAAAGCAGCTAGGGGCAATATGCAAATGAGTTAGCCTAACTGTGTTCCAATAAAACTTCATTTACATAATCAGGCTGTGGGCTGCTATGGGCTGATCCCCCATGTGGGACCTTGTAGAACACGGGAAAGGCTTTGAACTTTAAGCGCCCATAGACGATTTCATGCAGACAAAAAGTGATTACTCTCCAGTACAGTTCACAAGCATAACCCAGTCACTGGCTTTGTAACCTTAGACATTAACACTCCACCTCTCAGGGCCAGAATAGTGGTATTCTCACTTACAGAATAAAGTTGTCCAGTCCTGATCCTAGTCTGCTGTGAGGACAGGGTGACACAGGCGGAGTGAGTGAAGTCTGGTTTGCACGGTGAGTGAGTCACAGCGACTGCTGGAAGCGTTCTGTCTGTGGAGGCCCCTAGAGCACTCGTGTACATCTTTGCCACCTCCTAGCAGGAGGGATGGCTCCATCTCCGAGCTGGAGGAGCTTCCTGAAACTCCAGGAGGTAAGATTACTCATTTACCATCACATAAGGCAGAGGCAGTTGTGTTTGGGCTCCCGCCCGCCTGTCTGCATGTTTTTCAGCTCAAATATAGACTCAGTGCTCACTGCCTCGTGGGCGCTGCTTCTCCCCTGTGAACCTTATTTTCTTTGCAGAGGAGTCACCTCTCCATGAAAAACAAAGCCACTTCCGCTGCCTTGCTTATCCTTGGCACACGCACCCTGCAGTCTGGCTACTCAGTGTACCCAGGGGAGCTCAGTGCAAGTTTACACGGTGGGATCGGAGGGGCAGGAGCTGGGCCCTCCGATCTGGGCAGGTCTGCAGGGAAGGAGCAGGCTCTTGGGAAACTGTGAGAGAAATCTTGCCTATGTGCAGGGGAAAACTAGGTGGGGTCCATGGCGGCTCATTCCTTATAATAGGACTCAAAATCCTCCCCATGGCCAGGCATGATCTGAGCCCTCATTATCTTTTTGCCTCACCCCCTGCCCCCCACTGGCCTAGCTGCTGTGTGAAAAACACCGAGCACCTTCTCTTCTCTGGGCTCTCCTGCGAGCTGCTCCCTCTGTTCGGGTTCCCTTTCCTCCAGCTCTTACTGTGCTTGCTCAGTTTCTTCACATAAGTCTCTGCATCACTGTCAAATCCCCAAAGTGGCCTTCCTGGACAAACCTACCTAAAATTGCACCCCTGCCCTGGTGGTGCGCCACACTTGGTTGGAGCCATCGTCCCCATACACTGAAAGATTGTGGGTTCAATTCCTGATCAGGGCACATGCCTAGGCTGAGGATTGCGTCCCGGTCGGGTTGGGTGCATACAGGGGGCAATCGATTAATGTTTCTCGCTCACATTGATGTTTCTCTCCCTTACTTTCTCTCTCTAAAAATGAGTAAATAAAATCTTAAAAAAGAAAAAAATAAAATAAAATTGCACCCCATCCCACCCATCATTTTCTATCTTTATTCTGCCTTATTTATTTCTTTACAGTACATTCTGTATTCCCACCTAATATTACACTATATGTTTATGTGTCACTGGTTTACTTTCTGTCTGCCCCATTAGAATATAAGCTACCTGAAGGCAGGAATCCATCACACACAGGGCCATATCCCTTTCTCTTGCCCAGTGTACTGCACATAGTAGAACATTAGTACAATTGTGTTGAATGAACAAAGGACCTTCAGTCAGGATGGAACAGATGCTGGGTACTGCCAGGCAGATGGTCTTTAGTGGGTTAGTCTGGTAGGAGTTGAGTTCTCTGGCAGGTTGCAGGAACCCAGCAGCTCAAGATCTGGGCACGTGTAATATGCAGACTGTATTAGAGTCACGCTAGCTGCTACAACAAGTAAGCTCCCATATTTCAGGGACTTAAGACTTTCATTATTTCTTGCTCATATAACAGTCCACCGTGCATTTTCCTCTAGTGGGAGGCTTTCCTCCAGGTGTTTATTCAGGAACCCAGGTTCCTGCAGTTTTGTGGTGCTGCCATCTCTATGAACTATGATGTCCTTTGCATCCATTTGTAGGTTGGGGATGGGGAAGGTAGAGAAGGCACACCCACTTCTTACCCACCTTGGCTGGGAAAAGACTTCTTACCCCTTCCGCTCCATTCCATTGGTGAGAACTGATTATGAGTCTCCACCTGGCTGCAAGGGAGGCTGGGAAACCTTGTATCTCACTGGGTACTTACTTCCCAACAGCAGCTCTTTACTAAGAAATACCTTACACTCTAAACCCCAGATGGTGATGGTCTCCTGACTGTCTCTGTCAGATGGTCCTAGCACATTCATTTTCTTTGCTCTCTCCTATATTGACAGCCTTGCCCAGCACTAACTCCCACCAACAGCCTGTATATAATATATTTATGCTCCCACCCTACGGATCCTTTCTCTTGACTCTATAGGTGATACGGCCACCTCTTCCCATCACTATTGCCACACTTTGAAAGAATTCTCTACTGGTTTTACTTTTCTCTCATGTTACTTATTGCTCAGTTTATGGAAGCTGCTCCAGTTCAATGTCATCAATGACCTTATTGCTAACTCTGGTGTTCTATTCTCAGCCTTAATTCTATACGTCTCCTATGCAAAATTCGACACCATGGAACACATCTTCCTGCCTAGAAGTCATGCCTCTCTGAGCCTTCAGTCTCCTGGTCCTTGTCTCAGCCCTCCAACTGCCCTTTCTCAGTCACCATCCTGTTTTCTCCTCAATGTCGGTGTCACCTGACTTCTGTCCTTGGGTCCACCTCTCTCCTTCCTCACTATATTCTGGGGGTGAAAATGCCTTGTGGAATGAAAACGTGGCTGAAGCCTTCAATATTTGTTTCCCAGGGCTGCTATAACAAATTGCTACAAACCAAGTGGCTTAAGATAACAGAAATTCACTCTCTCACAGTTGTGGAGGCCAGAAGTCCACATTCCAGGTTGAGTAGGGTTGCTTCCTTCTGGAGGCTCTGAGGGAGAATCCGCGCTGTGCTCCTCTCCTCATTCCTGAGGGCTCTGGCAATCCTTGACATTCCCCCACTTGCCGGTGTTCACCCTACTCTCGTCCTGCATTTCCACATGGCATTCCCTTTTCCGCTGTGTATCCTGCAGCCCCCAGCCCTTTCTCTTATAGGCACAACGGTAGTCAATGGACTCAGGGCCCACTCCATGTCCAGCATGATCTCATTCCCAAATCCTTAAAGATTAATTATATCTGCGAAGACCCATTTACAAATAAGTTCATACTCACAGCAACTGAGGGTTAGGACTTAGACATGCCTCTTGAGGGAGGCTGTTCTAAGCACCACACCTTCCCAATTTGCACCTCTGTCACCAGCTTCTGTCCTGGACCCCAGACATACATGTACAACTCCCCATCACACATCTCCACACACAGGGCACCAAGGAACCTCACATACACGTGTCCAAACTGGCATTTATATTTTTTCCCTTAATTCTAATTGTTCTCAATTTTCTTGCCATCTGTCCACTTTTATAAGCTAAAAGTGTGAGACTCATTCTGGGCTCCTTCCTGTCTTAGCCCCCCCCCCCCCCCCCCCACCAGTCAGTTGCCTAGTTGTGTTGATCCAACTGGGAAATATCTCCCCCAGCCCCTCCCTGCCCAGCATTTCCATTGTGGTGCAGTGCTCAATATTTATTCACAGCTCGTTTGCCAACATCTCCTTATTCAGCTTCCTCTCACCTTCCTCCAGCTTGTCATTAACACTGCTGCTAGAATTTTCCATGGACAGATTACAAATCGGATCAGGTTAGAGGTCCATAATCCTTTATCTAACACTCGGAGCGTTCCCCAAATTCAGAGTCTGGCATGAGAAAAGCAAGATGGAGCAGATTAGGCAGGTCTAGCAGTGCACCCAGGGGCCGCACCCCAGAATCAAATACACACACACACACACACACACACACACGTAAAATGTGTGAATCCTCACACAGAGAGGGACGAGCTATAAATAGCCTCTTGCAAGTTCAGTCATTGTTTGCTGCCAAAAGTGGTTGTATCAAACTTATTTTTTTAAAAAAATCCTTAGTTGTCAGCTTAGAATTTCAAGATTATGGATAATGGGTCGTGGATGTTTACTCTTTTTCTTAAAACTTCTATTGACTTCTGAAAGCTGGCAGCTCATAACTGGCCCATAGCCTACAGACATTTCATGTTTGGCTATCACAATATTTTTCATTGAAAATGTCTGGGAGGAACGTGCCCCTAACATTTCATCAGTTTGGCCAGGTTTCTTAAAAACCTATTGTTTCTCACAGTCACATTTCTTCCTTATCCCCATAGGTATTTGACCTGAGTTACCTGGTCTCTAAGCCACATACAGTGTGACCTGCCAGGGTCTGCAAACCAGAGTCCCAGGTTATTTCTCTCTCATCTTCCTCCACCTCCTTCTTACCCTCTGCAAAGCACATTCAGGTAGGTGAAATGCTTAGAGTATAAACACCTCACCTTGGCATATATCCTTGTCTCTGCCTCTTTCCCCACTATATTTCTGGAATTCAAAACTCATTCTTTCAACAACAACAAAAATCTATGGCAGACCCACTCACCAGTCCCTAGTAGGATTCTAGGGATCAGCAGAGAATCAGACAAACAAACCCCTACCTTCATAGAGCTTACATCATCTACCAGACTTAGCCTGGCCAATTAATCTTCCTATGACTGTACAATTCAATGCACCACTAATGCCACCTCACTGTCTCTGATTTCTATGGCTTCGTTCATGACTCTGCCATGGCATTTGTTATACAGTATATTGTATTGACTTATTTACTTGGCTGTGCTCTTCAGAACATGAGCTTCCAGAGGCCAGAATTAACCTCTAGTAGTTCCTGTGGGCCAGTCACTCTTCCTGTAGCCATAGACCTGCTGTGTTCCTCTGCTCCCATGGCTTGCTCTATCTCGACTTAATTTTGGAGACCCTGAGTCACCCACTGTCCAGTTGCAAGGTCAACATAACGTTTTTTAGATTTTTTCTTAGTATAATCTCTTACTTTTAAGCACTAATTGCTGTGTTAGTTTATTTCTGCTAATACTATGTGTCCCACATGGGATGCCCTCTTGAACAATTCATCCACATTCCTGGTGGCAGAGAGAGATGTGACAACATTGGCTCTTTAAGCTTCAACCTGGGAGTGCCACATGCCACCTCTGTTCATAGTTCATTGTCTAAAGCAAGTCACTGACCTCTTGAAATTTTCAGGGGATGAGGAAGTACTTGGAAGGAGGAGAACCGGAATATTTGTGAATGTACCTCGAGTGACTGCCATGACAAGCCCCCATTTGTCAGCAGCCAGAACACAGCAGGGCTCTCCCTTCTAGGGGCTCAGAGGCAAGAATCCCTCGGGTTTACATCAAAATGGACTGGTTTTGGAAGATCTGGGGTCTCAAGCTGGGTTGTGGAGGCATAGGGGGTGCCCATTAATAGGAGATGAGGTTAGCCCTGACCAGTGTGGCTCAGCTGGTTTGGTGTCTTTCCTCAAAGTGAATGATCACCATTTCAATTCCCTATCAGGGCACATGTCTGCATTCCGGGCCAGGTCCCTGGTTGGGGAAGAGTAGGAGAAGCAGTCGATGGATGCATCTCTCTCACATTGATGTTTCTCTCCCTTTCTCCCTCCCTTTCCCTCTCTAAAAATACAGAAATAAAATTTTTTTAAAAAGTAGGAGAAGAAGTTAAAACATAATTCATGGAACTGAGGTGGTAGGTAAGAGTTTGATCACAGGGCAAAGTGAGATTCTTGTTAGACCAGGTGCTCATAGAGCTGAATAAAAATTATGGAACTTTGTCTAAATTATTTAGGTAATAACTGAGCACTTCTTAAATTTTCTTTGATAGAGCCATGATTAATTAATTGAGTACCTATATGCCAGGCCTCCTCCTGGATTATGAGGCCCATTGCAACCTGATTGCCACCCACCTCCTGAATTTGCACCATTCTCCCCTCCTCCTCTTCCTTTGGTGCCACCACATGGGTGGGCGTTTCTGTTCCTGAAATAGCCATGGTCAGGGCTTGGCACATGATCTTCCTTTGTCTGGAGTGCCTTCCCTTTTCATCTTTAGGTGACTGGTTCCTTCTCTTCATTCAGACCCCAGCTTAAATATCATCCGATTTCAGCCCACCTTATTAAACATTCCTCCCACAATGTCTTAGAGCTGGGCCTGGCAAACTACAGGCCATGGGCTTACTACCTGTTTCTGTAAATAAGTTTTATTCCTCACTCCTTTACGTACTGTCTATGGCTGCTTTCATCCTCGAATGGGTAAGTTCAGTTACTGTGATGGAGACCATCTGGTGCACAAAGAGAGTGGTATTTACTCCCTGCTTCTTTACAGAAACTGTTTGCCACACCCCGCCCTAGAGTCACTCTATAGCAATCAGTGACACTGTCCTTATCACCCCACTCGATGAAATCATTGTATTTGTTATTTCAGTCTCTCCTTCTCCACTAGAATGTGAATTCCATGAGAGTAGACACCTTGCTTCCTTCTTGCTCACAGCTGCAGCCCCAGAGTACTTGGAGGCGTTCCATAAACAGATTCTGTTTAAATGAGTAAACACATAGATACTCGGCCCACGCTGTAGGCACACTGGTCTGAAAACCTGGGGAAGGGCTCAGTCTGCCAAATGTGTACCAATAAGGGGCAGAGGGTGGTCTGGAAGTGGGGAGCATTTTCCATCTTTGGGTTTTGGTCAACCAGCCACCACCGCCCACTGCCCATCTGTTACTTAAACCGTGAAAATAAAGAGCAAGAAATCAACTTCATAGCCCAGGCGAGGACTCAGTGATGTGTGGTCCACCATTGTCTCTCATAGTAACGAGGCTCTCAACCTCTTCAAAGGGTTCCGGCCACCATGAGGCAAGGAGGCATGCAGTTCTCTCAAGCCACTTCCCTCCAACACACACAAAATCCCATCTAAAGTCAGCATTTCATTCAAGTTTCACAGTCAAGCAGATTCCCCAGCACTGCTGACTTGTACAGTGATTTACCATCCCTCAAACAGGGCTGCTTTCCATGGGAGCCGTCATCCCATGGGTAGCACTTTCCTGTGTACAAATGATGCTTAAAAAAATAAATAAGTAAACTAGCTTTGCCCCAATTACATTTTGGTGGAGAAATCAATAGCAATGACTTGGAGGCTTAGGCAGTATTTTGAAGGCAAAAAGATGCAAGAGACCAGCACAGATGGGCTGGGGAACAGGCAGTCAGTGTTGGGGGGGGGGGGTGGCGGTTGTGGGATAGATTTCATCCTGGAGTGTCTTCTCATAGATATGCAGGGGCAAAGCGAAGAGGGGACCTCTATAGAGGTGTCAGAGTAATGGCATTATTATTAGTTTAGAAATAGGTTTGGTCAAACAACCACTACCCTTGACTCTGTCTTCCCTTGCCCTCTGCACCTCTCCATCACCACTAGCACATCCTGGACCAGCTGCCATCAGCTCACACTTGGACCAATGCAATGGCCTCCCATCTGGGTTTCCTGTGTCCACTCCTGCTATTGCTTCAAAAACCCGTTCTTCTCACCACAATCAGAATGATCTCCCTAAAACAAAGGCAGATCTAGTCACCGTTGGCTGTAAAGCCCTCTGGTGTCCTCACCATGGTCCATGAGGCTCGAATAATCTGCCCTTGCTTCATTTCTATCTCATCTCCTCCACCCTCTCTTTATCCCACCCTACCAGACACCCAGGTCCCCTTGCTAAACCTCTAGCATGATAAGCCTGTTCTTGCTGAGCCCTTTCGCTCAATGTTCATTCTGTCCGGCCTGGCTTGGCCTGCTGACCTTTCCTGCCAGCTCTTCCTTGTCATTCAGGTCTCAGCTCAAATATCATCTTTTCACCCTGACCCTTTGTCTGTAAGAAACCCTGGGGACTCTCTCTTATATTCCCTGTGCCTTTTTCTTTGTAACATTCATCACTATCTAATATATCTCATTTCTTTTTGTCTGCACTTGCTTCTTATTTTTCTGGCCTTGTTCAGGACTTAGCTGCAGGGCCTTGAACAGAACCCAGCAGAGTAGGCACTTCAGAACGAGCCATTGAACGTCTGAATGCTGCTTATTCACAATGACAAATCTTCTACTAAAGAACTGGACCCATTCTGGTCATTTATTCATTCACTCATTCTTTCATTTATTCAGTCAATTTCCTGAGCGCCTATTAACTGCCGGCCTCCGTGCCAGGTGCTGCAGGTACAAACTGGAAGACTCAGTCCCATCCTTAGGTAACTATGGGGAGGAAAACAGATACAGCTCTGTGGCAGGCAGAGGTTTCAGCCTGGTAAGCACAAGAGAGGGCCTGTGAACAGCCAGCATCTTGCAGGAGCGTGAGGAGTAGGTGCTTACAGTCCCTGACAGGATGGGAAAGGCTCTGCAGAGGAAGTAACATTTCAGTTGGGTTTTAAAGGGTGATTAGGAGATTGTTAGCCATAGAAGGGGGCAAGGAGAAGATATGATACCTAGTCAAAAAGTAATTTTCCAGGAGTATCAGAAATTACTTCTGGTCAGGGAGGGAAGATGGGTTCCAAGGCTGTGGTTCTATGATCTTCCCAGTGAGTAAAAGGAGGGAGATGGGGAGAGAGAGAAGTCACGGGTAAGAAGTGAGATGGAGCAGATGTGAATAGCCATCCTCCCCTTCAATCTGTTCCTCCAAGTGATATGGTCTGTGATGCTATTTTTTTTTCAATTAGTTAGTTAACAAACACCGAGTACGCCAATATTCCAGGTGCCAGGGGTAAGTCACGAACACGGGAGTTGATAGTCAGTGGAGGACAGATTTGCAGGCAGGAAGCCCAGCATGAGTGTGGCCCATCTGGCCGGTATGTTATCTGGGAAATTGAATGTCAGTGCTAAGCAGACATGGTGTGGTGGTTAAACACACAGGCTCTGGGATCGACTAGACCTAGGTTCATGTCTTCCTTAAGTGAGTCTCAGTTTTTTTTCTTGCGGTGAAATAGGTTAAAAATGAATGTAGGGAATGAATGGGAAAATGCACTGTAGATGCTTAGAACATGCCACCAATTCCTACCACTATAACCCCTTTTGGCTGAGCCCTCATTATGGGCCACGCTGTGTGCTAAGTGCTTTGCTCAGCATATCCCAGTTAACCTCACAGCTCAACAGCAGAGGTCAGATTACTACCCATTATTATCTCCATTTTACAGATGAAGATGCTGAACAGAGTAAATAACTATGTCAAGGTCACACAGCTTGGTGCAGGTCACTCCAGAGCACTCCTTGCCATTGCTTCTTCCCTGACAACGCAAAGACCCTGCTGCTCCCCTGGATCAGGTCTGGCACCTAGTTGACACCCAGTGGATGAGACCTCAGCCAAGAAATGCCTGAGACTTTCTTCACAGCCCTCTGACCCCATCTCCTGACTCTTCCACCTGCTCCCTGTTACCTGAGGCCTGCAGCTTGCCTTCTTCTGAGCCTCAGTTTCCCTATCTATAAAATGAGAAGCTGGCCTAGGGCATCCTGCACTCGGAATCCCTACGCTGCAGTACAGGGTGTTTGAATGAAATGAGCAGTGGTGACAATGAACAGCCCTTCTAGGCCCTCCCTGAGAGTCTGAGCATCTGGGTGAGGGGTCCTCACAATCATTTTTAGTGATTTGTTACTTGTGTCCTCTCCACCCTCCAGCATTCTTGAGTAAGAGTCATTCCTAATGACTGCAGGATTTTCTGGTGAAGTATGGGTCCGCAGGCTTCAGGGGATCCTTGAGGACAAGCCTTGGGCAGAGCGGGAGGGTTGTTGTGCAATTCCAGTCAACAGCTAGGATTCCTGCCAGGCAACGACGAAGCAGAGAACTATCCTCCGCAGAGGCTCCTTTTGTAAGCAGGGGTATTGAAAGAAGAATGCTCTTTGCCCCCTTTTGAGTTAATCACAGTCAGCTGGGGTCAGTTTTATTTTAACCCAACAATGCATTTTAACCCGTGGAAGGTTGTTCTCTTCTCTGCCCAGACTGGACCCAGCAAGACTATCCTGGGCTGCCTTTGACCAGTGAGTCTGATCTCAGGTGGAAGGATCTGTTTTCCAGTTCTAGCATTTCCATTGACAGCTGAGTGGCCTTGGCCAAATCGTATAGTCTCACTATGGCTCAGCTCCACCTGCAAGATGGGAATAAATCATATTTTCCTTGCAAAATAATTATGAGGTATATAAAAATGATGAGTAAGTAAAAGTTTCAAGTTCAATGCTCTAGAGCTGTGTAGAGGCTTAATGCATGTGCCGGGAATGAGTGGGAGAGAGATGGAAATGGGGATGTTGTTTCGATGGAGGGAAGGTCCTTGTAGAAATCAGATCTGTCCCAAGAAGGGCTCTGTCAAGTATTCACACTAAGGTAGGACAAGCACTTGGCACTTGAGTATGAGCTCCATGAAGGCTTCAAACAGTCTTTTCCCATTTTGCTCACTGTTCTATTCTCAGTACCTGGCACACAGTAGGTGTATAAGAAATGTTTGTTGAAAGAATGAATGATTTGGCAGAGATGGTGTTTAAATTCACTTCCAGCTCTGAAACTCTGTGAACCTTTGAACTTTCTATGGGGCCTTAACCACAGTATTCTCTGTGACTTAATTAATGAACCAGTGCCCAACCTCAATCAAATCAGGCAAATCTTGGTCTGAGAAAGGGGAAACATCTCTTCCTCTGGGTTAATTGGAGAGGGTCTTTGGAGAAGGAACTGGAACTCTTTTGGAAGGAATTCTCCTGCCCTTTGTACCACCCACGCACTCCCACTGGTGAGCATAAGGACTCAGACATGGAAGGAGAAGAGGTTCTTCACTATTGGACACCCCTGGCCCTTGTCTTTTAATTTCCTTGACTCTCTGAGACTGTGGAACCAGCTTCAACCCTTCCCCATAGCTGGCTTTAGCATCTCTGCAGAAGGAGCCAGGTGGAGGAGATTCAAGGGAGGATGAAGATACAACTGACTGCTCACCTGTAGAAGGCAGAGTGACTTCCAGCCAGTCTCTTCCTCCCGGATGCCCCACTCCCTCTCAGTTCTCTCCCGAACCATTTGCTCTGCTTATCTACTTGTTCTCAGGCACAGGGAGTATTTGAGAAGGGAGAACTGTAAATTACACTGTCAAATTGGGCAGTACAAGAAGTGGCAAGAAGGAGAGAACCAGGGCCTTCCCTGGCAGCAGCCAGACTATAAATAAAGCAAGGAGGCCACCATTTGAACACTCCGTCCTTGACGTTTGTACATGGGCTCCCTGTCCTTGGCAGCCAGCCAAAGGCCTGCCTGCAGATTTACTCTTCACCCTGTCTGGCTTGAAATTGTCCTTTAGACATCACCTGTGAGCAGCCTGTTTGCATGGCCTGCTCTTTTAAGCCAGTTCTCCTTTTCCTTTTGGTCCCTGAGGCTGAGATGCAAATGCCATCTGGATGTGAGCTCCGTGATGTTGGGTCTGATCTACCCTTGAAACCTGTTGGTGCCCAGCCCAGTGCTCAGCAAAGTGTGGTTACACAACAAATACTGGTAAAATGACTGAGTGAACCAACTCATTTTTTTGAGAGAATTGCCTGTCCTCACCACTCTCCTTTCTCTGGAAGTTCTGGAGACCTTTCTCTCCAGATTGTTCCTGATTTTCTTTTACTTTGTGTCTATGTAAGGCTGCATTTGGCTGCAAGTAAAAGAAAATCTCCCTGAAAGGAATTGAAACGATTACACATTTAACAAAAAATTTGGGGGACCTGTATGCTTATTTCCACATTTCACCACTCCACATTTTAATGGATCCTCTATTTTCAGATGATGCAATAGGAACCAGGGACCTCTTTTTTTTTCCCAAGAGGGAAAACAGTCCAGAAAAATTTTAACAGACCCCCTGGAAGCCTCTCTTTGATGAGCTGTCCCAGGGTTAGATCTGAGACCCATTGCTGAATGCCTTCTATTTTATTTTTAGGTCCCCTTTTTATTCTCACACTTCTTTTTCATTTGAGCTTATTTTCTGCCTTATTTTATTTTTTATTATTTCATTTTTTCAATTACAGTTGACATTCAATGTTATTTTATATTAGTTTCAAGTGTCCAGCAGAGTGATTAAATGATTATATAACTTATAAATTCTCTCTCTTGATAATTCTAGTCCCCACTGGCATCATACAGAGTTATTGCAATATTACTGACTGGAATCTCTATGCTGTACTTTACATCCCTGTGACTATTCTGTAGCTATCAATTTGTATTTCTCAATCCTTTCACTTTTCCCACCCAGGCCCCAAACCAGTCTCTCATCTGGCAACCACCAGACTGTTCTCTGTAGCAATGAGTTTTTAAACATTTTTTTTAACAAGATGGGAGATAGGTAGTGCCAGGATTGGTTTATTGTCTCAAAGATGTCATCAGGAATCCAGGTCCTTCTGCTTTTTCTATTTTGGCATGTACTGGGCATCCAGTAGGATTTTTTTCCCTGCTGCTTCTACAGATTTTGGGGATGGAGACGAGTCTTTAATGCATTGGTAGTAAACTGATGATCCCATAACATGTTTGTTTAGCTTTCAATATTTAAAAAAAAAATAGTTTCCAACATTTAACATTTAGAATATTTTGTATAAAAGTGCAGAGTTTTGAGTTCTCTTTAAAAATCATGGGACTTGGAAACACTGCCTGGTCCCCCCAGGCACTAGCTGGTGGCAGCTGCTCTGTTTATGCGTGGTGTGTACTGCCCTCACCTCCAGGGTGGCAGCACCTGCTCCCCACCGCCACTCATTCACATCACCCGCCTAAAGGAACCTTTGCAGTGAGTTTGCTCCCTACTGAAAAGATCTTTCATTTCCATGGCCAGCAGTTACAGGCCATCAACTACAAAGCTTTTATGGCCCCTCTCCCCCAGAAATTGCTCTAGACTTTGTCCCCCAATTTTCCACTGCTGGTCCTTCCTAGAAGTCCACCCATTGGCCTGATACAAGTCTTCAGATCTGTCCCACCCCTTTGAATTGAAGGATACTCAATTTTTAAAATATCTCGAATAGAAACAGAATTAAGGTTTTGGGTGTGTGGGGGGCATAGGTTAATATACTAACACTGTAGAAGATCCATAAAATGCAGAATAACATGAAGCAGTGGGAATGAACCATCATTTGACTACTCAAACACCACTATCGATATGCAGGCGAATACGACTTCTTGTCACTTCCAACATGCGACATACCATTCTAAATGTTCTGCATGTATTACTGCGTTCACTCCTCCAAAAACCCACAGATAGGTGTTCTTCCTGTCTCCCTTTTACAAATGATGGAGTTGAGGCATAAAGAAGTTAGATGTGTTTCCTAAAGACACACAACTAATACATGTTGAAGTCTCGGTTTTAATTTAAGCAGTCTGGCTCTAAAATGCACATTCTTGAATATGTTACCAGACAACTGGGTATGTGCATATATGCATATTGTATTTATAATTTGCTGGAGATTGCATGACTCACCCCAGGATATAGTGCAGTGGGAATTCCCTTTGTCGAATTTTCAAAGAACTCACTAAAATGCCCCTGAAAGCCCAGTATTTGGGGCAGCCCCTCCTATTACTGTATTTCAAGTGCTAGTCTGTCATAGTTTTCTCCCTGAATAACCAGACTCCTTGTGTGGTTGACTCCAGAGTTCAAGACATTGGCAACAGAAGTCTTTTCTAGCTTCGATATTTCTAATTAGTAATATGGAGCTGGTAATTTTTTTTTAATACAGAGGGTCATGGGAAAGAGGTAAAAAGAAGAATTGTTTATTTCTGAGCTATCATGTGACAACTGATGCTTGATCCCTGTTCTCCCACAAGGCCCCAGGCAGATGGACACTATTATTTCCTTTTTTTTTTTTTTAGGTAAGAAAAGAAAGGTAGGGTCAGATGTTGTGGGACATACAGCTGGAAGAGACAGGCAGGAATTTGAACCCAGTGAGCCCAGCTTTTTAACTTCATTTTTATCTTCACTATTCTATGTCATACTCTGTTGGATAATGTCATTAATTATAATGGAAAGGGTAACCATCACCTAATCTTGTCAGAGGAATTATGGACTCTCTAGTGAGAATGCCCTGTGCCCTTTTTTATGTGCATGAGTGTGAGATATAGGCTCACGATGTGAGTTGATTGATTTAGGGGAACACTCACTTTATATCACAGAGCTGTCCTTGAGAAAGTGAGTGTAAGCTAAAGTTTTGAAAATGGAATAACTTTGAAGTACATTTCAGGGGAGCCGATGTATAGGAAGAGGCCTATTCTATTCCTTTGTAACACTGGTCTGTCAAAGTCTCTTTTGTGAAAATTTGGCTTTCTCGAAGGGAGTTGACCTGTTGGGATGGTACCTGTACACAAGTGTAGACATGTGATTGATGTGCTAATCATTTTTGATTAAAAGAAATCCCTCCCAAAATTTGACAGCATCATTATAGTCCTATTGCATTATAGAGGATCATTAATAGATCCTATTAATAGATAGGATATAATGATCCTCCTCTATAATGCAATACCTGGTTTTAAAGCACTGAATAAGTCTCCTTTGAATGAATGAGTTTACTGAGCAAATACTATGTGACAGGAATGTTCAGGATATGAGAAGTTTGTGTTATGAATAAAATTCAGCTCTTGCATTTAAGAATCTCAAGGTCTAAGGGAAGACAGATATGTAAACAGATATATACCATAGTGTGATCAATGCAACAAAAGAAATGTTCTTTTTATTGTCTTAATCATCCATTTATTCAAGCATATTTAATATTTAAAACACTCCTAGTATGTGCCATGCTGTAAGCTAAGAGTTAGATACACAATGGAGGGAAAAAAGACGTTTGGGCTCTAGCCTTCCTGAACCTGTGGTTTTCCCACACCTGTCTGCACAGGAGGCAGCATCCTGCAGCCTCTAAGTGCATAGGTTCTAGCCCTGTGCTGCCTGGGCTGAATCCTCCCACTTGGGAGGATCTAGATCTATGACCTTGAGCAAATTATTTAACATTTCTGTGCTGTAGATTCCTCTGTTGTATGGATCTAAAAAGAGCATAGTACCTACATCCTAGAATTGTTATGAGGATCAAATAAATTAATTTAAAAAAAAAAACAGTTTAATGACCCTCTCACAGTAAAGGCAGAATGGTATTCACCAATGAAACAAATATAATGATATGTAATAAACTTGGGTTTGAATTTTTGCCAAATTCACCTTCCACCTGTACTACTATTATCTTCAGATTGTTTTAAACTTAGAAGCTTATCTGTGTACTAGCAAACATCACAAACACAGGGTAGGGAAAAGTAGGTTTACATTTGTGAGTACACAAAACAGAGTTTATTTTTTATTATTATTTATTAATTATTATTATGTTATTTTCTGTATGAACAACTGTAAACCTACTTTTGCTCCCCCCCCCCCCATAAACCTCATGTTGCTGTCTGGGATACCTTGGCATAGATATAACCACTGCACAGGACACCCCCTCCATGAAGCCCTCCTTCTTCCCTGGGCAAGATTAGCAGCTCCACCCTCTGCACTCACATAGCACTTTAGTGCCCAACTGTATTATGTGCTCTTCAGAATGCCTGAAGTTGTTCTTTATTTTTTTGTTAAGATTTTATTTATTTCTTTTTAGAGAGAGGGAAAGGGAAGGAGAGAAACATCAATGTATGAGAGATACATTAATTGGTTGTCCCTTGCACATCCCCAACAAGGGACCTGGCCCACAACCCAGGCAGGTGCCCTGACTGGGAATTGAGCCAGCAGCCTTTCTGTTGGCAGGCCAGCCCTCAATCCACTGAGCCACACCAGGCAGGGCTGTTCCTCACTCTTGGCCAATGGGCCAGTACATGCTGATCCTTTGGTTCAACCCTCCCTATAAGCCCAGGCCTATGAAGATTGACAGCCAGAAAATAATCCCCTTGTTAAGACTTGGGAAGTGCTTAAAGAAGCTCATAGCACAAAGAACTCTGTAACTGCTGCGTACCATTCTGCGTGCGTCTGTGCATCTGCGGGTCCCTCAAGAGCACACACACAGAATCAGCATCGGATAGGAAGCACACCCACTTGAGCCTCAGGGAGTTTGGTGTAAGCAGAGGGCAGAGCTGGGGAAGGGTTTGCTGTGGGTGAGGAACAGAGGGGCATGTCCCGAAGCTGTTTCTGACTCTCCATTTTTATAAAGAAAGGAGGAGAGGAAAGGAGCTCCTACCCTTCACCACAGCATGGATGGAACTGGAGAGCATTATGCTACTCGAAATAAGCCAGGAGGTGAAAGACAAATACCATATGATCTC
>PVKU01006930.1:0-95308 GCA_004027475.1 Anoura caudifer
GAACCCCTTGTCTCGCTGGTCGCGGCACATAGGTTGGTGTTTTTTAAATCCATTCATCTACTGATGGGCATTTAGGCTCTTTCCAACTCTTGGCTATTGTAAATAGCACTGCTATGAACATGGGGGTGCATAGGTTCTTTTGAATTGGTGCTTTGGGATTGTTCCAGTATATTCCTAGCAGTGTAATCACTGGGTCAAAGAGCAGTTCCATTTTTAGGTTTTTGAGGAAATTTCATACTGTTTTCCACAGTGGCTGCACCAGCCTGCATTCCCACCAACAGTGCGCTAGAGTTCCGTTCTCTCCTCATCCTCACCAGCACTTGTTGTTTGTTGATTTTACATAGCAGGATGTTACATAAAAATAGGTTTATATGGAAATATCCCTTATACAATATTTTATTCTGTAATAATAACTGATTATTTAATATGTGTACTTACCCATGAAATATGATAAAAGTATTTCTTTATATTTTCGAAGTTCTATTTTGTATACAAATGTATCAAAATCTCAAAATATAACACATTTAAATGACATAAAATTGTAACACTTTAAGCAAGTTTTCTAAATTCTCAGATTACCAAATTCAAATATATAGTTTACTGCAATGTATCTTTTAATTAATACCTTAAATCTACATAGTAACCTACAAATTCCACATGAAATTTTATTATGGGTATTATAAAGTTTCTAAAAATATAATGTGTCTTAAATTCTTTTAATGAGAAATAAGAAATTAGAGAACACTAACTTTATGAAAGAGATCATTCAGTCTCTGCATTAAATGTGCTTTTATATTTATTTAAGCATATTCTCATTTTATTTTGTGAAATATATCCTGATTTTGATTATCTTAAAGTAAATCTTCATAGAGACTTTGAGAAGCTTAAAAATTAAAAAAGTTTATAAAATATATTTGTATTTTCTCTTGAGATGAAAGATATACACACATGCACAAACATACATGGTTAAGGTAATCACATTTGTGTTATATTTCACAAGTCTTGGGAAAGTTTGATATAAAAGATGGTAGACCACATGTGAATCACATGAGAAGAAAAATGATGCCTTTCTATCATTAAGTACCATATCTATATGTGATTACATAAGAAGTAATATCTACAGCAGTTATTATTTATTAACCAATAAATTAGTATATTTTATTTTGGGCATATTCCATTTTCCATTTAAATTCTTATTGAATTATGATGAAATACTATTATTACCATTATCCAATAAGAAATTGAAACTCAGTAAGTTTATATATCCTACTTGTATGGCTTAAAATGCATTGAGGATCAACATCTAAAAAGCCAAATTTTATGGTGCAATCTTTTTCGTTTGATTTGCCCTAAGAATGAGTCCCTATAATGATTCCATCTTCCCTTAGTCATGTAAATTTTGCTCTAGATTATGATAAATTATGAAAATGCTATAATTATATGAATTTTTAAAAGAATTATACATAAGTAATTTTTCCAAAAATAAACTTTAACATTTTTTAAACTGAGTAGTAATGGACAATATTGAAAAGAAAAAAAAGCCAAGGGGCTTTATAAAACCAATTTACATAACACATACTTTTTAATTCAAGCAAATTAATAGTAATTAACGATAATTCTCTCACAGATAAAAACATTATTTTTTCTTAATTATGTAACTACTATTTTACTTAAAATAACTCCTAATAATATTTTCTAATTACTTGGGTATAGATGTTCTTGTACTTATATTCTTTTGGGAACTTATAAATGTTTTAAACCAATTATATACTTTATACACATATATAATTTATAGCATATATGCATAAAAGATAAACAATAGCCTATAATTTCTCTAGATTCTAAAAAACAGTGGAATGATGCATTATAATTTTCCAGATAAAGAAATATCAAAATTATTAGTTATAAATCTTTGTCTTTAATTTTCTGTTCTTTGGTTGGTTTAGTTTTGCTCCCAACTTTTAATTTAAATTTTCTTAAAACCTACATAAAAGGTGAAAACATTTAAATAAGCACCCACATGTATAGCCTTTTCCCATTAACATTGGCCAAATTAACTTTATTCCACGTTTTTTTTTTCAGTGTGGCTCTAGATACAGTATAGATGTATACTTGTTTTTGGTTGAGTCATTTATAATTAAGCCACAAACACAGTGACATGCCACTCTTACCTTAACATGTATCTCTAAAGAAAAAGTACATTCTACCACTTAACTATAATATACTCGAGAACTTTATTTTAAAGCAATAAACTTATCTAATAAACAATAGTTACACTGAATTTTTCTAATTGACCTGAGAATGTTTTATGTACCTGGTTTATGATTTTTTGTTTAAACTGACAGAGAATCCACTGGAGATCATGCATTGACTTTAGTTGGCTTTTCTATTTCTCCTTTGATTTCTTTAATCCATTTTCTCTTACCTACAGGAGAGTTACCACAAGACTGTCAGCTGACTTCTTATCATAACTTTCCTGTTATGATAACAGGAAGACTTTGCAGGCTAGAGGAGATTGGCAAGAAATATTCAAAGTCAGGAACAGCAGGGACCTATAGCCAAGACTGTTCTACCATACAAGGATATTATTGAATCTAAGGACAGGTAAAGATCTTCCCAGACAAGAAAAAACTAAAGTAGTTCATCATCACCAAACCATTATTATATGAAATGTTAAAGGGACTTATTTAAGAAAAAGAAGAAGATCAAAACTATAAATAATACAATGGCAATAAATACATATCTATCAACAAATGAAATTAAAAAACAAGTCAAACAAACAAGAACAGACAGAATCAAGGTTATGGAGAGCATTTTGATGATTGCTCGATGAGAGGATGGTGTAGGGGAATGGGGGAAGAGGTGAGGGGATTAAGAAGTACAACTAGGTGGTTACAGAATAGCCATGGGGGTGTAAAGTACAGTACAGGAAAGGGAGTAGCTGAAGAATTTATGGCATGACCCATGGACATGAACAATGGTGTGGGGATTGCCTGAGAGTGTGGGTGTGTTGGGTGATGGGGGAAAGGAGGAAAAAAGGAGACGACTGTAATAGCATAATCAGTAAAATATAATTAAAAATAAAATAAAACAACAAAAATTCTAGTTTAGTGTTTGTTTTCTTTAATTCCCTTTAAAATAGAGCAACCCCTTTGTTTCTCTGGCTATGTTGTCATCAATATGTTTGAGAGCCGAGGATTTTGTGAGTGGTGTGGTATACAAAGTCTGTCTAGAATTTCAACTTCACCTGATTGAATTTGGAGCACATAATTGTTTCCTATAGCAATTTCTATAACTGAAATTATAACAAGTAACCTGTTAAGAAGAAAAAATATATAGTATATGATTACAACATTTATAGCTTGCATTTCATTCAGTTTTGAAGTTTATTTTATGCTGAACAAGCTGACAATGTTGGACCACTGTTAAAATCTAGCATATTCCAAGATCCATTAATTTAGAATCTTATTGAAAAACAAGTACGTATTGATTTTCATTAATCAACCATGACTCAAGTATTATGTTCAATTCTAAGCAATGTGTTTCTGGAAGATGGTGATCAGAACAATAAAAGCTCTGAAATAATATAAACTCATTCAACCCTCAGGGCAACTCTGTAACAGGGCTAGCGTCATCCACATTTTTTACTGATGATGAGAGATACGGCTTTCTGAGTCTCAGATATTGTTGTGTAGTGTGATGATGGAATATCAATATAGAAGTATCTTGACCTTAAAGGCCAATCATTTAAACTATTTTAAGTTATTTATTCATATTTATTAGCAAATATTTTACAATTAAAAGTAATTCACAGGATTGTAAATGAGAGAAACTTGCATGCAAGAGAAATGTTGACCTTATTTCAAAAGAAGTCTATGACTATCTAAAGCAAAGTAGAAATCAATATACATTGAAGAAAGAAGGTTTTAAAAAATCAGTTGGTATATACATACACACATATATACTTTTAGGGTATATACATACCCCAAAAGTATTGTTTGGCCTATATGTTCTGTATAATTTAATCTCTGTTCTTACACTGTTATTTAATATTTTTAAACAGATTTCAGACAATCATTCTTTCCACCTGAAGATAATCAACATTCTCTCTGAATGGCAAGTATATTTCAAATTTGTAAAAGAAAGCTATGTGTTCTTGTTGAGCTTTATTCTTGTAATGTGAGGGAAGAGAATAGATCATGACTAAATTTTGTGCTCTCATGAATCTCAAAATTATTTACAGATTTATCAGAGTATTCATTCAATTTTCACATTACCTAGTAGTTGTATTGCAATACAGAGGTATGCCATATGAAGGGAAAACTTTTAATTTTAAGTCAAAATAACATACACATTAGATGATAAGCTTGTGAAAAAATACTTTAATATGCATGTTTGACATTTTATACAAATTGCATTTTTATAGACTATGCAAAAGTATATAAGCAAAACCTATAGTTTTCAGTTGAAGTAATACGCTACATTTAAAATGCATTATACAGCCCTGGGCAGGTAGCTCAGCTAGTTAGAGTGTGGTTCTGATGTGCCAAGGTTATGAGTTTGATACCCAGTCATGACACATACAAATTGATGTTTCTATTTCCCTTTCTCTCTCTCCCTCCATTCCTTCCCCCCTTTCTCTCTCTCTACCACCCCCCTTCCTCTCTCTTTCTCTCTTAAATAAAATAAATAAAAATTGAATTATACAAGGTATGGCAGAAGTAGGTTTACAGTTATGAGTATATGAAACAGAGTGTATTCCTGTATTGTTTATTTGCATTACAATTATAAACCTAGTTTTTCTCACCCTTGAATTTTAAAGTTATTTTTTTGTATTTTATTTTGTAGAAGTTATAATGATTAACGCACTCAGATTGGTCCTGACATTTATGTAGTCAGATGGATCATTGTGTGCAAAGAATTAAATTTGGCAGCGGGGATTAAATAGAGCCTGCACCAAGAGTCTGTCTTGGGTGCCTCCTCTTCACTCCCATAGTTCTTGTTAAGCGTTCCTAGTCAGGAAAAAATAAGCAGCCACTCAGTCATTATTTGCTCCAGGATTATTGTCTTCCAGAAGAAAATAAAACATTCAGAAGAGCACATATGGAACAAGAAACTGTAAATAAAGCATAGAGTGAAAACTTACTTGATAGACTAACTTGGAGATGAGTTCCCAGTATCCTGTTGAGATTCTATACCCATGAGTGGGGAAGAAAGTTTGGTGCTATACCTTCACAATAGCTTTGTGGAATAATCCCAAAAGAAAAAAAAAATTGAATTGTAAATAAAAGGTTCCAAAAGGAAGCAAATGAACTCTCATTTCAAATACCCCTATGCATTGGTATTTCCAATGTTCTTTTCAAATCCAAGCTCCTTTGTGTTAAAATAATGTGTGTTTGCTAAACTGAATACATTTGTAATTACCAAAAAGAAACATCTGACGTCTGACTGCTGTTCCAACCCTCAGTAGTAAGGAGTGTTTGTATTCCCAATAAGGAGCATGATTTCCCCCTAACCCTTCTTATGTTTTCCTGTGTTTTATAACCACATGTTTACCTTAATTCTGGTTTTGTGGTCCACAGACCTGCTAAGTTTCTGTGGTAAAACTAGACAATTAATCTGGTATTTGATTTTCAGCTCATGCTGCTGCCATCCCCTGACCCTTGCATCTCAGGTCTGTATTCTGCTACTCAGAGCCTGGTGCAGGACTTATGTCTATCCAGAATAGTCCTCCATAACACACAGTTTTGTACATACCTCAAGTGATATAATTATGGTTCCATAATAGTTCCTAACATGATATCAACTATCTAGATCATACCAATTGAAAACCAGCCCTTCCCAGATCAGACCTAGGATATCAAACAATATATAGATGATCAGTCACTTTAGTAAACAGTACAATGCAGAAATGGTTTGATCTGCTCTTATCTTTCCTAGAGACATACTTATAATCACCATGCTATAGTACCATTTCTCATCCTAAATTTGCCTAGAGCCAACCACAATCACTGATTCATTTAATCTTTCTTATGTATAAATATACACATATGTATATACATACACATATACATATACATATATACTCACATATGACAAGAGACCCAAAACTTGAATTTATTTATTAAAATTGTATATTTATCCTTGACATGTTAAAACGTTAGTCAACTTTACTCTCCATTTGACGCAATACACCTATCAAGATTTTTTTTTACCACTGCTTAAAGCAGTTTTGAAGTTATCTATTTTGATGCCTTTAAATACTTCTGCTTTTTTTGTTTTACCTCTTCCACATTGGCAAAACATTTTCCTTTGAGGATTCATTTCCTTCAGGGAAACAAAAAAAAGTCGCTCAGGGTGCAGTCAGGTGAACAGTGAGGGTGGGGCACAGTGGTCACGCCATTTTTGGTTAAAAACTGCTGAGCACTCAGTGCAGTGTGAACAGGTGTGCTCATAAATCACCCATCACAAAATGGATAAACCATTGAAAGAGTCTTCAGAAAAATTCACTGAAGCTGAACACAGCCTCTCACAATAACTAGTACGCTGATACAGATGGATTCCTAGCACACTCACCTAACAGCGGAAGCCTGTACCAAAAGGCGCATGCCTTATAGAAGATAATTCCAATTTTGGGGGGTCCCCCATATATATACACATGTAGATATTTACTTTGCTATCCAAAGTTATGGACAATTTTTGTTTATTTAATATATATTTAAATGAGAAAATATATCTTCAAAACTTAAATACAGCTGGAAAAATGTGAGTACACAATCTCTTAAAAGTTATCAAAATGGCTGAGGTCATAGGAAAACCAACTAGCTCATTATCTAAAGAGATATAGATTACTATAGGAGAACAGAAAATGGACCAGGGAAAGATATAGCTAAACAAAAGTAATAAGAATTCAATTAAAACAACATATATAGGTAGAGAGTGAACTAACAAGAGAGTGGGGACTATGTGGATGTTCTGATGTAAGGGAGTTTACATCAGCTTCCAAGGCCTTTTTTTATTTTTTAAACCCACCTGGTATACATCCTGAGAAACACCACCAAGGTGCAGGCATGAACTAGAAAAATAAGTAGAATGGCCATTGAACACCATCAGTGACCCTTATTTCCTAAGGCTACACAAATAAAAGCATTAATACAGAGTGGCTAGGACAACAAAAACTACTCCTTGCTAAAAAACTGTTGCAGGTGAAAGAGCTAAACAGACGTAAACCTCTGTTGCTAAATAAAGTCAGAAGTAGTTTTAGATAAATTTATGTAAAACTACAACTTAAGGAATAGCAGGAACACTGAGAATGCCACAGCCAAGAAATGCATGGTCTGGGTGTACATCTGATGTTGAGTCTCCATCCTTAAAATGGGGAATAGTGTTACCTCTTGCCCCACCCCTTACTATAAAGCTAGCAAGAATAAGAGAATGGAAAAGCATTGCTAAGAGCATACCCAAACCTTAGTGTGAAACAGACACTGAGAAAAACTCTCTGTCAAATTAGATCCTCCCAAAATAAAAACTTAGGAGAGAAATGTGACCTATTCCAATGTAACCTCATTTATCTCAGTCTTTACTATGCTACATAAGGTATCCATATTGTATCAATAAATTGAAATACATAAAAAAACAAAAAAAGGGCCCCACTGACCACTCCCAAAAAGCCCCTCCCCCCCAAGAAAATACCCAAAAGGGCTAAATTCAGATGACACATACATTAGAATTTCTTTCTGAAAGGGAATTAAAAATTATTATTTTTACTATGTTGACATCTTTAATGAAAATTGTGGCAAAAACTTGAGATGAAATAAATAATTTCAACAGAGGAATTAAAATGATAAGAAAGAACAAAATGAAAATGTTAGAAATAGACTTCAGGCCAAGATGGAGATGAAGGTGGACACACTGTGCCTCCTCTCACAACCAAGATTAAGGACAACAAAAATATAGAACCAAAAAATAAACACTATCCAGAATAGATAGAGGATTGAATTGTACGGATGTCTGATGATTCACTCAGACCAGTAAGAGGGTCAGAGTCAGTGGCCTGCAGAGAGGGGTCCTGGTGGGAAGAAGCAGTAGCTGGTGGTCCCGGGTGCACAGGTGGAGGTTACCGAGCACAGGGAGGCAATGAGCAGACCAAGCAAGGCGCACAAGGCAGCTGACCATGGTAACACATTCACGTGCAGATAAGCCAGGTGAAAACGGGCAGTGAGACGGACTGTGCAGCACAGGGCCCCAGTGCTGGGAAATAGAGCCTAAAGGGCACCAGTTGAGAAAACTTGTGAGGGTTGGGGTGCCAGGAGAGAGTCCCGGCCTCACGGGAGAATTTGTTGAAGAGACCCCCAGGGTCCTATAATGTGCCCAAGCCCACCCACATGGAAATCAGCACCAGAAGGGCCCAATTTGCTTGGGGAAAGTGGCAGAAGGGACTGGAATCTGAGAGAGAGCAGAGCAGGTACCATTGTTCCCTCTCGGACCCTGCCCCCACATCCAGCGTCAAAACCCAGCAACTGGGTTGCCCAACCCTGGTGAATGCCTAAGGCTCCACCCCTCACTATGTAACAACCTTGACCAGACCAAAAAAAAAACCACCACCACCAACAACAACAACAAAACAAAACCAAGGTGGCTCAAATGGGAGAACAGGGTGGGGGGCCCAGAGCTAATTCATCTAAGTGACCGAGAGGTAGACAACCTATCAGATGCACAGCTCAAAGCACTGATGATTAGGAAGCTGATTTGGTTGATTTTGGTTGCAAATTAGATGAACAAATGGAGGCTACAATAAGTGAAATGAAGAAAAACACACAGGGAACCAATAGTGATGGGAGGAAAACTGGGACTCAAATCAATGGAGTGGAACAGAAGGAAGAAACAAACAAACAAACAGAAAAGAATGAAGAAACAAAAATTCAAAAAAATGAGGAGAGGCTTAGGATTCTCCAGGACATCTTGAAATGTCCCAACATCCGAATTATAGAGGTACCAGAAGGGGAAGAAGAAGAGCAACAAGTGGAAAACTTATTTGAACAAATAATAAAGGAGAACTTCCCCAATCTGGCAAAGGAAATAGACTTCCAGGAAGTCCAGGAAGCTCAGAGAGTCCCAAAGAAGGTGGACCCAAGGAGGAACACACCAAGGCACATCATAATGACATTAGTCAAGATTAAAATGAAGGAGAGAATTCTAGAAGCAGCAAGGGATAAGGGCACAGTCACCTACAAAGGAGTTCCCATCAGACTGTCAGCTGATTTCTCAAGAGAAACCTTACAGGTAAGAAGGGGCTGGAAAGAAGTACTCCAAGTCATGAAAGTCAAGGACCTACATCCAAGATTGCTCTATCCAGCAAAGCTGTCATTTAGAATAGAAGGGCAGATAAAACGCTTCTCAGATAAGGTCAAGTTAAAGGAGTTCATCATCACCAAGCCCTTATTATATGGAATGTTAAAGGGACTTATCTAAGAAAAGGAAGATAAAAAATAGGACAGTAAAAAGATAGCAAACTCATAGATATTAACAACCACACCTAAAACAAAAGCAAACTGAGCAAACAATAGAACAGGAGCAGAACCATGGAAATGGAGATCACATGGAGGGTTAGCAACAGGGGAGTGGGAGGAGGAGAGAGGGGAAAAAGAGACAGAGAATAAGTAGCATAGATGGTGGGTAGAAAATAGACAGGGGGAGGGCAAGAATCATGTGGGAAATGTAGAAGCTAAAGAACTTCTGACATGTGGACATGAACTAAGGGGGGAGTGTGAGTGGGAGAGGGTGTGCAGGGTGGAGGGGAGTGTTGGGGGAGAAATGGGACAACTGTAATAGCATAATCCCTAAAATATAATTAAAAATGTTAGAAATAAAAGTACTATGAAAATAATGAAGAATGTCATTGCAGGCTAATCAATAGACTCAAGTTGAATCAATCAACTTGAAATATTTCAATACTCAAACTAAAAACAAAGAGAAAAAACTATTAAAGAATTGGAGCAGATTATCTGAGAGAAGTGGGACAACATCAAACTCTATAATATGTGTGTAGCAGAAATCTCAGAAGGAGGAGAGGAAATAGGACAGAAGCAATATTTAAAGAGTTGAAATAACATCTGATAATTATGCAAAATAAAAGGCAGGTCACAGGCTCGAGGATGTGAGTATCAAGTTCTGACAACACCAAGTGGAGGGGAATAATAGAAAGAAAGAAAAAAGAAAAATATAAAGTAGACTTCTTTGCAAAAAACATGTAAGCCAGAGGACAATGAGTATATCTTAAAAGTGATAAATTTATACATAAATGGGTATTAAATTCAAGAGTTTGGTATCTATTAAAATATATCTTTTAAAAATCAAAATAAAAATATTTACTTCTTTAAACAAAAACTGACAGATTGCCAATAGATTTGCACTACAAGATCTATTACAGGCAGAAATATTAACATAACAAAGAGAAACCTGGACTTACACAATGACATAAAGGTAAAATAATTTTTTTCTCATCTTAAATGCTCTGACAAATTAGTGACTGTCTCAATCAAAACCAGTAACAAGATACTGTGTAGCACAAGAGAAAATATATCAACAGTAGCTCAAGAATGAGAGGAGAAGAAATAGGGAATGTACTCCTGTGATGTATTTGCACTATATATTAAAATACTTTATATAAATCTTATATACATAATATTTATGTATATGTTTTGAAGGTAAATTCTGACTCTGATTCAAAAATTCTTTAGTATGGCCTGACTAATCACTAAAAACAAATTTTAAAAGATGTAAAACAACATCAATAGAGGGCATTAATTGGAATAACAAATGAATGTCAAATTAATGTGAAAGAATACAGAAAAAGTAAGCAAATAGATACAGAAAAGTTGGAACAAAATAAAAAATGGAAAAATGTAGAATTTAACCCACATTAAAACCATATTAGTATGCATGTTAATCTGAATTAGAAAAATTTTAATTGAGTGTAAAAGGAAAAAACAACTGTTTGTTGTCCAAAAAATATAAATATAAATAAAACAGTAAAGGAAGGGGAAGCATTGTAAACAATAAAAAGTAAGAACAAACAAATTTTAAAATAAGGAATGTCATCATGAAAAAACAGAAGAATTACATAGTTATATTGTGGTCAATTCTCTAACCATAGCTGTCCTAGATGTCTATATACCTGGTAACAGGGACTCAAAACTGATAAATAAAAAATCAAATAGAACTAACAAAAACAACACTTGAAGATTTCAACACCCTTCTTTATCAAAAATGATAGAACCTGCAGAAAGAATGCTGCATTAGGCAAAAGTTGAAAAAACATACGGTGCATATGTAAAATTCTTAAAACAATAGCAATGCAGTGATTGCTGAGGGGAGAGTGTATAAGGGATATAAATGATAATGGAAGAAATACAATAAAGATTAAATTTAAAAAATAAAATAAAAAACATAACAACAGAAAACAATGTTTTAAATTGAAACCACAATAACATACTACTGCATACCTATTAGAATGCCTGAAATCATAAAAAGCTAATAATACCTTATTACTGGTGAAGAGGCAGGGCCACGGAGTTCCCATTCATTGCTGGTGGAAATGCAAAAAGGCACAGCCACTTTTGAAGCCTGGAAATTTCTTACAGGGCTAAAAATAGGCTTACCATATAATCCTAGGGGAATCACAATCCTAAGTATTTACCCAACTGATATATACACCAATATTTAAAGCAGCTTGATTTATAATTTCAAAACTGGAAGCAAGCAAAATATGCTTGAATGCTTCATATTTATCCATTTAGTGGAATTCTAATCAGTGAGAAAAAGAAATTGTCTTTCAAGCCACAAAAATATTTGGATAAATCTTAAATTGATACTGCTAAGTGAAAGAAATCAGTCTATTGAGACTACATATTGTATGATTTCAATTATACACTTCTGGAAAGGTAATACTATAGAGACAGTAAAAGTGTTAGTGGGTTTCAGTGGGTTGCAAGGAGGGATAGCTGGGTAAAACAGAGGTCCCCAACCTTTTTAACACCAAGGACCGGTTTTGTGGAAGAGGATTTTTCCAAGGATGGGAGGGGGGATAGTTTTGGGATGAATCAAGCACAATACATTTACTGGGCACCTTATTTCTATTATTATTACATTGTAATATATAATGAAATAATTATGCAACTCACCATAATGCTGAATCAGTGGGAGTCCTGAACTTGTTTTCCTGCAACTGGATGGTCCCATCTGGGGGTGATGGGAGCAGTGACACCCTAAGTGCATTGCTTATGTCCAGTATGCTCCATAATCTTATTGTGTTTGCTGTCACCACAGAAAACCCTGCTTCGCAAAGACAGGATTTTGGAAATGGAAAGAGGCTTTTCAGTGCTTTTGTGGCAATCCTAGGATATTCCACCTTGACTTTAATCCAGAACATATGGAGATTTGGATTCATCTCAAACATATGTTGAAGGTCACCATCACTTGTGACCTCAAGCAGTTGTTCATCTTCTAGCACAAAGTCATTGCACCTGGCTTATTCACAATTGGGTCGTGGATCTCTTCCTTTCCAGTTTGGGGGCCTTTTTGTGGTTGGGAAATAATGCTCAAACTCTTTTGAAGGCTGAAATAGGTGATCATGCACCAGCTGGGAGAAAAAAGGCCTTGGTTCAGTCTCTTTCAAAAGCTCTGCTAATGTTTGAAGCATGTCAGAAATTCCAATGTTCACTTGTCACCCTCATAATTCCAGTTTGGTGTTGAATGCAGCCACTCTATCTGCAGACCTGAACACAGTTATCATTCTCCCCTGAAGTGACAGATTGAGTTTGTTGAACAGGTCGAATGCGTCACACAAGTAAGCACATTTTGCGACCCATTCTGTCTCACTGAAATATGCTGCTAGTGGTGACTCTTTTTCAAAAAGAAATCTCTCTAGTCGCTCTCATGACAAAAACTCTGGCCAGTGATCCACTTTTACAAATCAGTTTCACTTCTGTGCATAAGAGAAGACGTGTGAGCTCTGCATCCATCTCCACACAGAGCGCACAAACAGATGTGAGTTAAGGGTATGTACTTGAATGTGGTTGATAATTTTAATCACATCCTATAAAATGTTCCTAAGTTTAGATGACAAATTTTGGACAGCCAGCATTTCTCTATGGAAAACACAGTGCATAGACTCCCTTTCGGAAGTGACCTCTTTGACCCAAGTAGTATAACCAGAAAGCCATCCAGTCAGGGCAGCTGCTCTGTCCATGAATATACCAACACAAAGTGACCAATTCAGTTTTCCTGATATACAACCATTCAAAGGCTTGAATAGCCCTGCAGCTGTGGTGTTGGTTGGCAACAAAAGTGCACATTCCATGTCCTCATGCACATCCTCCTGAAAAGCATATCACACAGAAACAAGCATCATTGCCTTGTTGTCAACACTGATAGACTCATCAGCCTAGATTGCATACCACAATAACTCATTAATCTTCTCTAACAATTGTGCCTCAATATCCTCTGCTATTTCATCAATTCACCTAGTTATGGTGTTAGCTGAAGGATGAACACATACCACCTTTTGAACTGCAGTCTCTCCTCAAAATTCATGGCAAATGTACTTTGCAGCAGGCAGGATCAACTCTTCACCAATAGTGAAAGGCTGTTTAGCTTTTTAGCAATGCAGTCAGCCACTGAGAACAATGCTCTTAGTGCAGACACATTTGATGAAGTGGTGGACTTCAAAAACTGCTTCTGTTCTTTGAGTTCACATAGTTTTTTTGTTTGTTTGTTTTTTGTTTTTCTCTTTTGAAAAACTCCAAGGGCTTGTCTCTTAATGCAGGGTGCTTAGTCTCCATATGGTGAAGCAGTTTTGAAGGCTTCATGGCTTCATTGGATAGCCAGTCGCCACATACAAAAAGGGCTTGGAGAATGTGAATCATCTGTTACAATGAACCCATAATTTAAGTAGGATTCTTCATATTTTCTTTTAAATGCAGCTTTCTTTTAGTTGACAGTCTTAGAGTCTTCTGCTGTCTCATCATTTGGTCTGTCCCCCTTTTCAAAGAAGCACTCCAGCAATATTTGTTTTTTATTTATTTTGGCTAGGGTCACCAGGTGGGCTTACCAAAACTGTGACTGAGAGAAGTGCACAGTGTGGAAAAGAGGCATGGGTGGAGTGGTAAATAAAATAATGGGTGGGCCATCCGCAGACTACACTAAGTGTCGGATTCTGGCTTAAAAGCCTGCCACCAGATGCAGCTGTACAATTGAAGTAGATCAACTCACTTGCCTCTATGAAGTCTGTCACCAGATGCAGCTTAATTGTCAATTACCACTCACTGACAGGGTTTAGATGTGAGTCTGCAAGCAGTTGATTTATTATGGTCTCTGTGCCGTCGAAACCACTCTGCTAAGGAGAAACTGTATTTGTGGACACTCCCTAGCAGTAGCATTAGCTCCGCATCGGATCATCAGGCATTAGATTCTCACAAGGAGTCTGCAACCTAGATCCTTTGAATGCTCAGTTCAGAGCAGGGTTCACAATCTTATGAGAATCCAGTGCCACCACTGGTCTGACAAGAGGTGGAGTTCAGGTGGCAATGTGAGCAATGGGGAGTGGCTGTAAATACAGATGAAGCTTCACTAGCTTGCCCCCCACTCACCTTCTGCTGTGCGGCCCAGTTTCTAACAGGCCATGGACTGGAACTGGTCCATGGCCTGGGGGTCAGGGACCCCTGAGTTAAAACACAAGGGATTTTGTTTAGGGAATGGCACTATTCTGTATAATGCTGTAATTTTGGATACATCACACTATACTTTTGTCAAAACTCATACAACTTTGCAACACAAGAATAAACCTTAATGTAAGCATATATAAATTAAGGTCATTTAGGAATGCACACACTAATGGAATCTGTTTTATATGTATGTGTGTATATATATATATTTATAAATATATATTTCACATATTATGATATATATATATACATCAACCTCACTGAAGAGGCTGGAGGAGTATGTACTGACCAAAAGATCTTTGGCAGTAAGTGGAGTCTTTGACACTAAAGACAAAAGGAACTAAACATAAGCACTGTACTCTAGTTGATGGATTTGTTTCCCATAGGGGTACATATTAAAAATTGTGAAATTGCTATACATGTATACTGAAATTAAGTAAACCTAAAGGGGTGGTGGAAGCTACTTTTCTTACCATGAGCATGCAGTTTAGAGACAAACAATGTAGGGGGTAGGCTTGAAAGATCCATGTGGTAATGAATTGAAGTTGGAGACATCGTATGAACTCTTAAATGTGTATATTTAAAAATATATTTATTTAATATATACTAGATAAGTGCATACTATATACATAGGTTAGTATACACATATGTAACTTCCTTTCTCAGCTGAAAGGGTCTAGATGAAATGATATTACACTGACAGAGACTGGAGGGGATGGGGGAGGGGGATAATGGTGGAAAGAAGAGGAAGGGATTAGCCAAAGGACTTTTATGAACGACCCATGGGCATGACAGTGGTGTGGGTACTGACTGTGGGAGTAGGGGGTGGGACAGGTGGGGCGGGCAAAGGGGCAGAAACTGGGACAACTGCAATAAAATAACAATTAACAAATCTTAAAAAAGAAATGACATTACAGTAAAAAGAAGCACACAGAGTGACAAAATCTTGCTTTCTTACAGAATTATCAAAGAAAAGGAACCAGAGTTCTCTGGAGAAATGACTAATTCTAGTGTGGACAAGAAAATATACAAGATCAATTTGGAGAATTGTATAATGCCAGAATGTAAGAAAGTGCTCAAAAACTACATAAACATAATGATAGTCACATGTTAAAGGGACACAAGCATCAAATGAAGGAGATATCTTTGGCCAAAACTGGAACAATTTGTACAGTTTAAAGAGAAAGGAAGAATAGTTTACAAGTGAAAAAGCTTAACCAGCACTGCCTCAGGCAAGACACCACAGTAAACGTCAGCTACCATGAACCATACCATAGCATGTACCCTTGATGTGATGTGCTAAAATGACACTTTAACCTCTGTGATCTTCTTCACAAAAATCTGTGACCCCAGTGTTACTGTAAGAAAAACATCACAATTTCTAATTTGGGGACATTTTATAAAATATCTGAGGTAGACTCCTCACAACCATCAAGGTAATCAGAAACAAGAAAGTATGAGAAGCTTTTTAAGCAAGAGGAGCTTAAGGAGACATGGCCACTAAATATAATGGAATATCCTGGCTGGAATTCTGGAACAGAAAAGGACATGAGGTAAAAACTAAGGAAATATGAATAAGATATGGAATGTAGCTAGTAGTAATGAGTAAATATCACATTATTAATTATAACAAAAGTATAAGGTGAATGTAAGATGTTAATAATAGGGGAAACTAGGCACAAACTATATGATATCTCTTATTATCTTTATTTTAATTTATCTTAATTGTGCAAAAATTTCAGACAACTACTTCAAAAATATGCAGATTGAAAATAACCATATGAAATGATTAATCATATTATAAATTCAACTTAAATCACTATGACATACTTCTGTTATCTATTAGAATGATTTTAAAAAAGGCAATTTTAAGTGCTGCTGAGGATGGAGTATAACTGATATTGCAACATATTTTTAGTATGATTACAAGCTGGTATACCTTCTTAGAAAAATTTACCTGAAAACCTTTACATATATATTTATAAGAGGATTTATTGATAATCACCCCAAACAGGAAGTAGCTCAGATCTCCATCAACTGATAAATTGATAAACCATGGTGGATACACACAATGGATTATTTCTCTGCAATACAATGAAACATACTGCTGTTCCACAAAACAACATTTGGGTGCTTCTTAAATGCATTTTATTAAGTCAAAGCAGCCAGATCCAAAAGTTTTTTTATTGCATAAATTTCATATGTATAAATATTCATATAAATATATAATTATACATATAAATATATACAGAGTCCAGAGAAGTAATGCCCGCTTTAATGTGGTTGCTAGGGTAATAATATGGGTATAATAATTTATAGTTTCAATTTGAACATTTCACCTAAAATGTCATATGGTGTGCTTGAGTGTGATATTGTTATGTTACAGAATTACATGCTTATAATTTTGTAATAAAATATTTTGTAATAAAAAGGGGCATTATTTGTGCCAGACTCTGTGTGTATTATGTATGCATACGGTAGAACTACAGGGATAGAATGTATCTCAATATTTAATAGAGTGTGTCGTTTATCAAAAGGGTTTCCTCCATAGAGACTGTATGAACATTTTGGGGTAATGAGACAGATCTTGGCAGCTATGGTGGTGGATATACAGCTCTGTGTCTTTGTCAACACCCATAGGCCACTACAACATAAAGAGTGAATTATAACATACTTTAATTTAAAAAACCAGCAAAATTGGTGTTGGGAGAGTATAGTCATAATACATGTTTATGACAAATTAATCTAACATTATTAGAAATGAATCATATACTGTGATGGAGGTGCAGAAGAGAATAACTAAACTAAGTAATTAAAAATATATTTTGAGGTCATAGTATAAGGCTGATGACAAAAAGAGAGTTAATCACAAATCCTGTTATCTAGTTAACATATATGTGTAGGTATGTTTCTCATAGGGTTATGGATTAGCAATCTTGAAATTTTTTTATGTGTATTCTAAGGCTAAACCACAAAATAATTATTTTGTAGATTTTAAGTAATAAAATTAGTAATAATTTTTATTTCCTTTTTAAGTTAATAGGATATATGCAAATTAAGTATATTAAATAATTTGTCTCTAACTCTCAGCAGTACACAATAACAGGTTTAGAGCAAGAATTTACACTCAAATTTCTTTTACATGTAAGATCTGTAACTTTAAGTGAGACTTAATAGTTCTCACAATACTAAAATATATTGAGAAGTAGGTTCCATTAGTGACCAAATAAGTGACCAAATGGGAAAATATCTATATAAGGATACATAAAGTGTTTTGTTCTTTTGTGGGTTAAATTTTATATGCAATAACTTGCAAGTCAGTAAAAATACTGAATTTAATTAAAAAGCTATTTTGTGACTGATTGCTTATTCATAGGCTAAAACATTCCATTTTTACTCTACTGTTTTAACAAAGCAAACATGGTTTGAAAGTCACAGAAAAAATTGTTGCCTGACTCCAAAATTAATCATTCTCAGTGCAGTGTTTAGTAGAGAAAATAAAAGTACAAGCCTGCTTCCAAGCCACAATAGATACAAAAAAAAATTAATAATGTTCAATTTTTCATGGTAACTACCATACTATTAAATAAATGAAACATGAATCTAGCTTGCCAATATTATTTTTGACTAAAATATAAATAGTAGTAAAAATGAGAGTTTTTATGACATATAATTATGAAAAAGAAATAGCAGTTCCTAACCCTGGCTGGCTAGCTCAGTTGGTTACAACATTGTTCATATACCCCAGGGCTGTGGGTTTGATCCCTAGTCAGGGCACATGACTGGGGATCTGTTTCTGTTTATTTTTTTATTTTAAATATGGCTTCATTTTAACTATGGGTAACTCCATGTAAATACGGCCTGAGGAATTATAACCATAGCTGCCACTATGCGTTTTTATTATAACAATAAAATTTGTTATCTTAAAATTACAGAACAGATGTCTACATCTACATAAGCTAGAGTAAGCCCCCTCCATCCAATCTTTCCTAATCATTACAACAAAGGGATCCTGGCCAGAATAAACAAGCAACTATCTAAAGATCCTGAAAAGTAAATAATCACAGGTAAATTTGAAGGGTAATCAGAATTACAAAGAACAATCAATATAGTGGTAAATGTACTGTTCTAGATTTTTTATAGTTTGTTTCTTTTATTTCCATTTTTTACCCCCATATCTCATGCTAGACAGCTGGAGTTGCAGCACTGCATAACTGACCTAGGGCATCACTTTCTCTCCTTCTCCTTCCCTCTCCTTTTCTCTTCCTTTTCTTGTGGCCCTATTTCCAGGCAAGGCCCAGTGCTGCTTACAATGGTCACGGTGGCAGTGAGGGCTGTGGAGGTATTCTGTTGGCCAAAAAGTTTGTTTAGTTTTTTCCATATGATGACTGTGGTAGTATTTAGGTGTCTTTAACTTTGTTTAAAACAATTTTGTTAGATTGTATTGTGACAGCTGTCCTATTAGCATGAATTAAAAAAATCTTATCAAAATTGGTGAACTTTTTTGCAGCTATTTTAATATTGAAGATGGTAGAAGATATGCAATATTTTTGGCATATTATGCTTTATTATTTCAAGAAAGGCAACAATGCAACTGAAAAAGATTTGTGCAGTGTGTGGAGAGGTGCTGTGACTGATCGAACATGCCAAAAGTGGATTGTGAAGCTTCTTGGTAGTATTGATGTTTTGGCCAAAGGATTATTTGCTGTTGGACTGTTTTATGCATTAGAAGGTATTTAACAGCACCCTTGTCCTCTACCCACTAGAATCCAATAGTGGGACATAGCCAACATATTCAAAATATCCAAATCAAGAAAATTATTTGTGAAAATGGAAAATATGTCTTTTATTTTATGGGAAAAAAAAAACACACAAACTTTTTTGCCAATTCAGTGCTACAACTTTGAAATAAAATCTTACTAGAAGAAATTTTTTGCCCAGAAGAAATAGAAAAAGGGTCACAGGTGGTCTAGAAATATTGAGTGAAACCTCTTTTCTCTCACTGATCCATACAGGGATATGTACGGAAGGGAGGGAAAGATAAAGCCCTGTTTTCAGAGTCAGGAAAAGGAAATCCCAAGAGATGGAGAATATGACAGAAATCATAGAGAGGAGGGGTCAACGTGGAAGAGAACCAGGTTGTTGCCTATAATCCAGAAATGAGACTAATTTTTGTCTGGCACATGTGCGCAGACCAAAACAGAACTGCAAATGTCATTGCTTAAGAGCTGAGTCAAGGTTTCTCAGTGGACAACTCTTTAATGAGCTTGAGAGTGAGCGGTAGGTTCAAAACAAGCTGCTTGAACTCTGCTTTGATTGCTGCTCACTCTTCTCCAGGATGCAGAAATGGGGATGTTATCATGATCATAAAGCAGCAAACCAGGCATCCTCAGGAAAAAACAAACACAAAAATTAAAAAAAAAAAAAAACAGTGTGGCTATAGCTCCTAAAATTTTAAGCCTCAAAACAAATATAAATAAGAATATAGAACCTGTAGATGACAAAAGAGATGATTTTTTTTAGCTGACCCTGAGCACCTGTTGGGCCACTAGAGACCAGGAGCAGATGTAATGTCTTACTTGCTAGAATAGAACAGCTCCTTCCCTCCCATTCCAATAACCCTTCACTCTTCATCCAACACAGCCTCAGCCATATTAAGGAAAAAGCCAAGTGTGCGCAGTTCTTTGTGAATTGGAAGGAAATAAACTTCTACAATCCTTTAGGATGTTGGTGAGAAAGTCATTTCATCCCGTTAAGTGAGGGAGGGAGAAGTAGGTGCGGGAGTAACCGAAAGTGTTGAAGATTTGGCAGCATATAGAGAACAACAGCATATAAAGGGCAGAGAAAAAGGGGCCCCTGAGCTCAGGTGCTCTTTGGAAGCATGGAGTTACTCCACAACGAGGGAGCATGGACTCTAAGGCAAAGGTCTGAAGATAAAACATTATTTCATCCATCCGTTGTAAAACAGTTTCCCACTTCTCCCTGTATTTCTCTTCACCGCTGGTGATGGATAGTCTAATTACCTAGAAATTATTGTCACTTTTAAGTCATACTTCTTTTTATTTTATTTATTTTTTCAGATGCAGTTGTCCTGCCTTTTTCCCCATTGCTCTCCCCTGCCCACCCCCCACCCTGCTCCCACAGTCAATCCCTGCCCCATTGTCCATGCCCACGAGTCCTCTATTCATGTTCTTCAACTTCCCTCTTCCCCTTCTTTCCCCTGTTATCCTCCTCCCCCCTCCCCTCTGGTCACTGTCAGTTTGTTCTTTATTTCCAGGTCTCTGGTTCTATTTTGCTCATTTGTTTGTTTTGTTGATTAGGTTCCATTTACAGGTGAGATCATATGGTATTTGTCGTTCACCGTCTAGCTTATCTCACTTAAGGTAATGCTCTACAGTCATATTTCCATTAAACCACTTGGACTGTCTCATGGGGTGGAGAAAAGTACATGTAAGATAGGGTTTGAGCATGGTTCACAATGGGGAAGGAAAAGTAAGCCAGAGTGATCTGTGGTTTGTACCACTGGCCCGATACAACATGTTGTTTTTGCTTCTGCATCTGAATGCACTTTGGGAAATAGCCTATGTTATGTTTGTATTTGCCATCTGAGAACTGCCAGATGGATGATTCTGATCAGGGAAAGGCTGCAAATAGAGAAGGGCTAGTGAACAGCCCCCCTGCCATTTGCTGTCAGCGAGTGGGTAAGGATTTAGTGTATCTCTGTCCTGTGATGTCCAAAGCTTTCATTATACTTTGTTGGCAAATCAGAAATCTCAGTTTCAGCAGCCTTGCCGGTGGTGTGAATACACTTTCAGGGATGGCTGACAAAATTTACCCAGGCAAAATTAACCCAGGCAACTAGACAAAATTCAAGGATCTGCTTGCCAAGTAAATTTTCTTTGGACTATGTGGGCAAATTCAAATGGTCAGTTCCTTCAACAATCAAGAAAACTACTGCAACCTCCTTGGCCTCCCACTACAAAAGGTTATTTGGCATCTTTTCAGGCTTTGTGTGGTGTTGTAGACAATAGAGTTCCCTGTGACCTATGACTGTGCTGATTGGAGCCTCTGAAAGAATGGCGCCTCCTCCTCCTCTGCCAGAAAGCAGCCAGCATTCAGGACATCCCTGAAGAATTGGGGCTTCAAACCGTTATTGATACCCCCTTTAAAAAGCAACTATTAACTTGCTACTGAGCTCTTATTAAAATTGAATGCCTGACCTATGAAGGGTCTAAGCTTAGCTTTTTAGGTTGTTTATAAATTTTTTATTGTATATTCAAGAGCAAAGCTGGTTTGTCCCTAGTGGTAGTAACTCAGCTATACAGCAGCTTCCCCTCTAGATTAATCTGTATGCCAGGTTCACTGCCTGAAACAAAACCATCACCTAACTTTGCCTCACAATTCTCCAAGTATCACCTACATGTCTGGGCCTGAGTCTTTGATGGTTTGGTGAAGCTGAAACAGGATGCTGTCTACGGGGCTCCTGAGACTGCTTAGCCTCAGCACTAGCTATGTAGGATGAAAATAGGACACTGCCACTTCATTCAGAAGGCAGGACTCTGATTCCAGTGGTCTGGCTGTTTGGTCTGCCTCTTGGAAAACTACGGACTGACAGACAAACAAGATTTCTGTTTGGGGTTGCACACTGTACAAACAAATTGCAGCTGCTGATTAAACTGTCTGAGTCACCCATCTTCCTACAGTAACATCCTTTACTCTAAAATGAAAGCAACCACAAACAACTGCTGTTAAGCTTTAATTTGTTCTTTGGTTCAGAGGCTAGGACTATATGCCTGACTTCTGACACCTGCTGCAAGTAAATCTATTGATCCCACAGTGGGGCAACTCCATGACAGACTCCTGGCAGATTGTCTACCATCAGAACTAATGCATCATCTTTTCGTCTTCCTAGATCATAAAGCTATTCAATGGTAGAGTGAAGGTGGTTCTACCCCCCTCAACCTTCTCTGCTCTAAACATTTTAGGGAAACAGAGTTTGGTTGTTGAATGCACTGCCCCCAAGGGATGATAACTATTCTGCTTCCTGGATAATGAGGAGGACAAAAGGGGTGAAAGAGGATGTAAAAGTTTTCCAATGGTGAATTTTGGGAAACGGTCTGCATAAAACCCCCTTACCTCTGCCAGCAATTACAAGTTCTGACTGTTCCAAAATAAACACCAGAGTCAATAAGTTGCTAGAAAGACTCACAAAACTCACTGAAAACAGTTTTACTCATAGCTATAGTCTATTAAAGGGAAACAATGCAGATTAAAGTCAGCTGAGGAAAAGAAAAACATAGGACAGAGTTTAGGGAAAATAGAAAAATATATAGCTTCCACTCATCTTTTCCCTGTGGAGTCAGGAGAGCATTACTTTTCCAGCATTAGTATGTGGGGATGCATGTGAGCATTGCCAGTCAGGGATGCTCGCCTGAGCCCCAGTGTTCAGAGTTATTATTGCGGTACCATCACACAGGCACAACTGGTTGCCTGCATAGCTGACTACATTCCGGGGACAAATCTCCTAACAATGTGACCCACAGCCTCATCATAAGTAACATTGTTACAATGAGTTGTGGCCAGCCTCCACCCTAAAACACATTGTTATACCATCTAGAAGCCCTAGGCAAACAAAGACACTCTAATCAGGCGTAATATTCTAAAAGTTGGGAGATTGCCTCTCTGGAGCTGAAGATAAAGGCCATATGACTTTTAGGGTAAGATTAAGTTCTTTACCATACAGGAGGTGATAAAGTAAAAGGAGTTATATATGGGCCTATTCTGAGTATTCATGTTTTTTCCTAATTATTCCTGGTCATGATGGTGTTTTTTTTTTTTTTTTTTTTTTTTCTTTTTGTCCACAACTTCAAGCCAACCTGGTTAGTACAACCTCTGGATAAAGCCCATCGAGAAGGATTCTAGGGGATTCAAACAATTCAGATTACATTTTATAAAGCTCTTCTTATCCTTCTTATAACTGAATATTCCAGGCAAATACATTGGTATCCAGAACTTGAGTATTTCAAGGGAGGGTAACATCCTGCTTCCCCAGTGGAAACACATTCAATCCCAGGAGCTTCAGAAGATAATAGTTCTGGTCTTTCTAACTACCAGTGACTGGTAGGGGACCCACGTGTGGAACACAATTGTAAATACTTTTCTTTTCAGAAATGCCATGTGAATTCTAGAGATTACACATCTGGTGTTTAATAATATCTAATTAGGGTTTTAATTTGCATTCCCATAGTCATAATGATGTTAAGCATCTTTTCATGTGCGTTTTGAGCTCTGTATAATATCTTTGGAATTATACCTTCTCCTGCCTTCAGTTCATTTTCTCACTCAGTTGTTGGAGTGTTTTGTCAACTATTGAGTTTGAGAGTTCTCTGTGTGTGCTCTGGATACAGTTTTTATTGGATCAGAGAAGTTCATCAATATTTTCTTTTATCCATTATGCTCTTGGTGTCAGGTCTAGGACCTTTGCTTAGCATTACATATGAAAGATGTTCTCCTTGGATTTTCACCTTAAATGTTTTATAATTAAACACATATCTCACAGAATTCTAAGGACCAATACCCTGCTCAGCTAGTGCTTTGGTACTGGTTTAGGAAAAGATTAGCATCCTATGACCGAAGAGTCACCTCCAACTTGAAGGTAAAGCAAAAATAAATCGAGAACACTGTTCCAGATGTGGCCTTGTAAATTCTGACTACAAAGCTTGGATCTTAAGAAACACCTTCAATTCTGGAAAATTGTTCTCTTATGATTTGTATAAAAGTGAGATCATTTTATTCCTACTTTAACACTTACTGAAAAGTAAAATCAGTATATTTGTAAGAATTTCAAACATTATTTGTGCTTGAGATCCATGATACCAACAATTAAAACTTTATATAGAAATGTCTGGGTTGATACTGTAAAGTACTCTCCTATGGTTGTACTACAATTTTATTTTGTCTCAGTGGAGAGGCAAATTAACTACTCCAAAACTTCAAGATTTGAAGGAGACTACAGATAACTGAGGGAATAAGCTAGCTAAATTCTTTTTGGTATGCATAAAAAGCTGAAACAGAAGTAAAATGTCTTGAAGCTAATTATCTTTTTTTTTTCTCTGAGTTTCATCTATTGAAGCAATGGAAACTCAAGAATAAGGAGATTGTTTCTATATTTACTGGGAATGAAAAGGAAAACAGGGATTGCTTACACTGTAATAATATACCCCTAATGCCAACACTAACTTTAAATTTCTCATTATATTCCTTATCCAGAAGGTCTTGCCTTGGAAAGTTCATTCAGCAAGTCCATTTAAACGCAGGGTGAATGCAAAGCTGTTATTCCTCTCACCCATATATTTGCTTGAAAGTATGGTACCAAGGTGAAAATTTTAAGTATTGAAACGTAGTTGTTAACACAATATGCGGTTTCAGGAGTATTAAGGGAATACTGGATTTTGTGGACAATATATTACTGTCAGTTAATTTCAAGTTAAGACTATAAAGACAACCAAGTGCAATGTTGGTATAAAAGTATAAGCATTTAGGAGTTTGGTAGATGTCCCATGAAATTTACCTGCTTCTAAACTTGTTAGAGTTTTTTTAAGAGTTACTTTTCCATTTCTTTGTGTTATTTGAATTAATATTCTAATGTAAGCCAGGTCAATGATTTACTGATTTGCAAATATTTGAACTGTGTGTCTGTGTGCATACATGTGTGTCCACATACTTGCTACATTAGTGTTATTGTGGCATAGCTGTAACTGGCATTATTTGCCAAGATGGAAACAAGATCAATAGAATAAGAAAATGAGGGTTCAAAGCACTGAATTTAGGTAAAGGAAGAGAAAAATAAGGTACAGCTGAAATATTTTCTTTCCATAATAATTGTTCTTTAGCAGTTTTGCAGGGTTTACAATGCAGAAAGTGATTCATAAAGAGGAAATTGGTCTTGTACGAAAATCAGCACCGCTCCTTCTGAGACATTCCAGCAATAGTGAATTGAAAGGGGAGCAGAGCTATTTTGTTCTTGTGAAAATTCATGGTGTGTTTTGCAAAATTCTAATAGAGAAATACAAATTTGAAAATAGGTCCCTTTGACGATATCGTCACCTTGGATGTCTCCACAGGACTGAAACGAACCGACTGTGTCTGTGCCCTGGATGTGTTCATTAGATCTGTCACCACACACTGTCCATCTTCACAGGGTCAGTGTCTACCAGGAATATTGACTTCCAACATTTGAGATATTGATTGTGTCCTTTAATCTCTCACCTTAACTCTACTGTTCTTTAGAATGGTATTTTCTTAATATTATATTGGTGAATCTTGTAGATTCTGGAATACAGCTAGAAATAACTAAAAATGTTAAGATAATTAAAATAGGCTGATACCTTACTTTTGCCTTTTCTCTCTCAATAAAAAAAAAAAAAGGTAGTTCATAGGAAAAGCTCCCAGAGTCACCATTGGAATGGGATAGTAATGAAATTTTGTATAAATCAAGTGGCTAAGAATTCATTATTGCCACAATAAAAAGATATTCATAAATGTGTACTCTATGTATATATATAAATAAAACATATGAATGATGGATAGATAAATTGATGCAGACAATGTATCATTCATCATATTTTATGAAATACAAATACCTTTACTAAGGGAAGGAGAAAGTTAATAAAACAAAATTGACTTGAGAAATAAATGATGAATATTGTGACTTGATTTATTCCAAAAACAGGGCCTTAGGAAAAGAATTGTGTGCAGCTAGTCTATTTGGGAAACAATTCTAAGAAGCATAGGGGTAGATGAGTGAGAAGAGTTAGCAGGGAATCCAACATGAGCACGCATTAAGGAGTTATTGTTGTGGGACCTTCAGAGACACAGAGGTCACCTCAGTATCAGGTCTCTCAAGGACTGAACCTGAAAAGTTTGTGCACCAGCTCCTACCCCAAATATATATTAAATGTCGTCTCTGTTTCTGCACTTGCCAGTTGTGTTTGTGTGACATTGTAAAAATAACAGGCAAAAATCAGAATGAGATTTGACACAAGATTGAGGCAGTGTTTATGCACCAAAGCACAAGGTATATCTGAGCTAGCTTAGAACTGCAAACTGTAACTTTTGCTAAAATAATTGATAGACAAAAGGCTTTGATATGCCTGGTACAATAGATATTACTGAATGGTGGTTATCATGTACACTTTTGAATTTTGCTTTTGGGTTTAACACACTATGCTATGATATCTCTAAAAGAAAGTAAAACAATATAAAAAAAAAGACTGACATCTTATTGGCTCTTTGCATTGCAAAATAGCTTTGTTGTGGATTAAAATGAAGTCAGTAATGCTAGTTAAAATAACATTAATGTATTAATTAGACTATTTAAATTGTTTTTCTCAATATCATTTTCCTCATTCTACTGAAAAATGATCATAAGTAGGCTAATAAATCTCAAATTAAGTAATTAACAATTTTTAATACTGTGACTAAGACAAAATATATTTTTCACGTATAAAAATGTACTGCAGTATAAAATGCAGGAAATAAATCTAATCTTGACAATGCAGCGATTAGACATTTATATAACTTAGGAACTGATCTAGAAGCCTGCTAAGTCTAGGACCCATCTGACACCATATATATTTATTATGATATTATTAACTATATTGCCTATGCTGTACTTTACATCCTTGCAACTGTTTGTGTCACTGGCAATTTGTGTTTCTTAATCCCTTCACATTTTTCAAAAATCCCTCCAATCCCCCACCCATCATGTAACCATCCATTTATTAGGTGACTTTATTTCTCTTTTACTGGACCATTTATTTTGTTTTAATTTATTACTCAGCTGTTTCCAAAACTGCCAGATTTTAACCAACAGCACCATTATTCTATTGCAATAGAATCATGGCTATATATACCTTGCCACATAATTAGGCATATATGACTAATATCTGACTAATAAGGAAGGTGAGTGGAAAGAGTCTGGGTTTCTAATACAGGGTTCTTAACAGAACAGGCGTACCTTTTTTGATGCGTGCTCTTTCATTTCCCTGGCAGCTGATACCTGGCTAGCATAAGAACATCCTAGGACATGGTAGAGCCATATCATAGAAGGAACTTATAGACTCCTGAATGAACTCACAAAGCATAGCTTTCTTATTGACCTAGGCAGTTCACCTTGGATAATTTACATAAGAAAGAAACAAACTTTGTTTTCTTTAAACTATATTATATTATTTTTCATGACTTGGTTTTCTATTATCTTGGTAAATCAATACAACATCTTTTTAAAAAATCAATTTATCATTGTTAACATTTGTTTAGTGTTTGCCATTTGCCCACACATTTTACATTCATTTTTTAGTTAATCCTCATAAATAATAAGTGAAGGCATTATTATCCTTCTTATTTGATAATGCGGGAATGGAGATTCTGGGGTGATAAGAAATGTGACTGATGATAACACATAGGTCAGAAGAATCTCACATGAGATTCAGTCTTGATAATCCTCATGTCAAAGACCTTTCTCTTAACAGAAATTTTATAGAAATTTCTTTTAAAACAGCTATAACTTTAAAAAACCAAATGTGAACTCATTTTTCTAGATTCTGCATTCCCCTCAGAAATACTCATTTTGTCTTCCAATAAATGCATATGCTTCCCACATGTCTTTGCAAAAATTATCCTCACAAACCCCAGAGGTGACTCCTCCAAATACATTCATCTTACTCTTCTTGTTTTCTTTGAAATATAAATGAACATGAAAATATTAGGAATACATATTTAAACAGAATAGTGTGATCCACACAACTTATTTCACCCTGTTGCTCTTAGAGTGTGGCATTGTGCAGTGATTAAGAACTGGTTCTAAACCAGATTGTCTGGTTTAAATCTTGAATATCACTTTCTACCAGCATGAAATGCTTAGAATAACTCGCAACACATAATCGATGAATTTTGTCAAATAATAATTTGTGTTTCTATACACGTATGCACAGAAATTTGGACTATCAACACATTAATATAAGATATAAAATAGGATATAAAATCAATTCATTTGTTTTCAGTCAATACAGTATATATGAAGCTGTTAGTGTTTATTAAGACCTATGGCTGTTGCTAGCAAGGAAATAACCCACGATATCCACAGGAACTAAAGGAATACAACAAATTGCTGCCGTGGCTTTTTTTGTGTGTGTTTGTTTTTAGTTGTACAGTAGGTAGGAAACTAATCATTATATATTTCCTTCTAATAATGCATAGATTTGACCTATTAATGTCTATAAAAAGAAAAGAGAAATATCTCAGCATTTATACAAAGGTAAATTTGATTGTTTAGGTGGATAAAATTTAGGATAACAGGAGAATATCTAAGAGATGCAGAATAAAAGGTAGGAATAAGGGAGGGAATAATACATTATCATATACAAAATAGTAATTGACATGCATGTGGTATTTCATAACATTAAAGCAACTTCTGCTTAATTCTCAGCTAGTGTTCTTATCAAACTTAAAAATATAAGGTAGAGATTCATATTTTCCATGTAAGCAAATGGAGATTAAAAGTTGCAAAATATCCCCAGCTGGTGTGGCTCAGTGAATTGAGCACTGACCTGCGAACCAAAGGGTCATCAGTTCAATTCCCAGTCAAGGCACATGCCTGGGTTGCAGGCCAGGTCCCCGGTGGGGGCACAGGAGAGGCAACCACACATTGATATTTCTCTCCCTCGCTCTCTCCCTCCCTGCCCCTCTTTCCAAAAATAAATTAAATCTTTTTAAAAAGTTAAAAATTAATAACTTGCTTAATGTTGTAACTGAGATTTGTCTGACTCCTTAATAGACCAAAGTGTGAAATAACTAAATACAGGTTTAAAGGTCCTGAAAAGCGTGCATTTAAAATAGTATATACTGCCCTGACTTGTGTAGCTCAGTGGATTGAGCATGGGCCTGTGAACCAAGGGATCGCGGTTTGATTCCCAGTCAGGGCACATGACTGGGTTGCAGGCCAGTTCCTGGCAGGGGATGCACAGAGGCAACCATACATTGATGTTTTTCTGCCTCTCTCCCTCTCTCCTTCTCTTCTCCTCTAAAGATAAATAAATAAAATGTTTAAAAAATTTACAAAAAGAAATCCTAATGTAAAAAAATAAATAAAAATAAAATAGTATATACTTATGCTTTGCATGTCTATTGATGATAATAAAATTTTTTTAAGAATTTTTTAACATTTTATTTATTTACTTTTAGAGGGGAAGGGAAGGAGAGAGAGAGAGAGAGGGAGAGAAACATCAATGTATGGTTGCTTCTCGTGCATCCCTTGCCGGGAACTGGTCTGCAACCCAGACATGTGCCCTGACTGGAAATAGAACTGAGATCCCTGGGTTCACAGGCCCACACTCAATCCACTGAGCTACACCAGCCAGGGCTGACGATAATAATTTTTTTAAATTTCTTTATTAGTATATAATGAATGGTAGCATAATGACTCATGGCATGTGCAATATCTTATAATAAATGAATTACAAATATATTTACAAAAAGATGGATAATGTCTTAATCTAACTTTATGGGGAAGCTCAGGGCCATAATTATATTTAGAATGACTACTGTGGAAGCATGAGTGAGGTTCCCTACTTTGTGACTGGATTGAGTTTAGGAGGACTTCTCTTTGATGCCCCCTGAAAACGACAAGAGAAAGGGGCTATGAATTGTAATTTGCATTCCCCATCCCAGACAAATGAAAACTGCTATGGACTTTTTAAAAATAAATGTTACCAATAAGACCCAGGAAAGTAGGAAAGTAAAGAAAGAAAGAAAAAAATACACATTTTGAAGTTATTTATAGTGAATACAATGGATATGTTTTAACCATAGCTCTGTTTTATGATGTACCATAGTACTTAAAACACCTGGCTTTCTTTTTAATTTAAAAAATATAAAAACATTTACTGTTTATATAGCTGAGTATAGTCTATGTAATTAAATAAAATTAATTTAATTATGTTTATATTAAATTAAAGGAAATTAGAAACAGAAAAAATATGTTACTTATACAGGCCAGAGTATTATTCAGTTTGATAATACTCTATACACATAATTAATTACATTGCCTTATACCAACTGAAGATTAATATATGTATTGCCATAAAATACCAATTCTACTCTCAATAACATTTTTCTCAAATTCTCTACCAGACTGTATTATTTAAAATGCTCTGTTAAAGTTGTAGATGACAAAATTATAGTCAAATGGTTTAACTGTGTTTTTCTTTGACTACGAAGATGCAACTCTTTTTATTTTAAGGACGTTATTTTATTTTTATCAATGAATTAATTCTTTTGATGACTTTTGCCCAGATGCACATGTACCATATGAGGTTTCTTAATAATTATTTTTATAATATTTATTGTTTTATTGTGGTTGCTGACTGTGCAACTTTTCATTTTGATCCAGTTTCAAACATATGTAAAATTTCTACGGAAGTTGCAAGAATAATATAAGAACTTCTGAAAACTCTTTTCCAGATATTCTAACTTTTTGTATTTTGTCCACTTACTTTATCATTCTCCTTTAGTATATGGATCTATCAATAAACTATTATTTGATAATGAGATTATTTTTAATTCATTTTATAGTTTTCTTATTTTTCAGATTTTTGAGAAATAACTGACATACATCACTGTATAAGTTTAAGGCATACAGCATGATGTTTTATTTTATTTCTATATTGTGAAATGATTATTACAATATATTCAGCTATCATTCATTATCTCATGTACAATAGATTCAATATAAAGAAAAGGGAGAAAAGGAAATATTGTCATTGTGATAAAAATACTCAGGGTCTATTCTCTTAAAAAGTTTTCTACATGTCATATAGCAGCATTAACTATAGTCATGATGTTGTATGGTACATCACTTGTGCTTATTTATCTTATTACTGGAAATTTGTGTCTTCCACTACCTTCTTGTAGTTCCTGCTTCACCCACCCTCTGCCTCTGGGAACCACATGGCTAATGTCTTTTCCTATGTGTTTCTCTTGTCCATATATAAGTGAGACCATACAACATTTTTCTTTCTCTCTATGATTTATTTCATTTAGCATTATTCCTTCCAAGTTCCTTCTGACCTGATGCGGACACCAGCCAGCAGTGTCCACATCATTATGGATGAAATAAAACATACACACAGACTACCAAGTCTGGTGGAGGAAAAAGGACGACAACATCATGTCTTTTCTCTCTATAGGAGCAAAAGCCGCAGCCTCTGCCATGACAGGCCTTTATTCTATCTCTCTCACATTACAAGATAGCTCTCTCTCACCACTCTGGTTCCAACAAAAGGAGCCAATGCCCCTAATAGCATCACAGAAGAAGGATATTAGCAAGTGAATATGCAGCTGGTTGCACTGGTCTCAAGGTATAGCACTTGCAGGGTGAGGGAGTTTTAGCAAAGAGCAAACTCAAAAACAGCTTAGGTATATTGCAAATCTGATTACCCAAAAAAAAACCTATCTGTGGGCATGGGTCCTGTGCATCTCCAAGTGGGAGCTGGGCCCACACCACAGAGAAGGGTATGCCACAGTGACCCATTCATGTTGTCACAAATGGTAAAATTTCCTCATTTTTCATAATTGAGCATTGTGCATATATAGCACAGCTTCTTTATGCATTCACATATCAATGGGCACTTAGGTTGTTTTCATGTTTTATCTATTGTAAATAATGCTTTATTATTATTTATAATTTTTAAAAGAGCATACCAATAGTACAGAAATTTTTTTGTTCTTTTAGCAGAGAAATAACATTTGCATTACCGATGGGCACTTAGGTCGTTTCTAGAACTTGGTTATTGTGAATTGTGCTGCTATGAACATTGAGGTGGATAGGTTCTTCTGAATTGGTGTTTCAGGGTTCTTAGGGTATAATCCCAGCAGTAGAATTGCTGGGTAAAAAAGGCAGTCTTTCTGAGGAAATTCCATGCTGTTTTCCACAGTGGCTGCACCAGTTTGCATTCCTACCAACAGGGTAGGATTCCCTTTTCTCCACATCCTCTCCAACACTTGTTTGTTGTTTTGTTTGTGATGGCCATTCTGACTGGTGTGAAGTGGTATCTCATTGTGGTTTTAATTTGCATCTCTCTGATGGCTAGTGATGCTGAGCATCTTCTCATATGTCTCTGGACCCTCTGTATGTCTTCCGTGGAGAAGTGTCTGTTCAAGTCTTTTGCCCATTTTTTAATTGTTTTTTTTTGTTTTACTGGAGTGGAGTTGTGTGAGTTCTTTATATATTTTGGAGATCAAACTCTTGTCGAAGGTATCATTGGCAAATATGTTCTCCCATATAGTTGATTCTCTTTTCATTTTAATGCCGTTTTCTTTAGCCATGCAGAAGGTTTTTAATTTGATGAGGTCACATTTGTTCATTCTTTCCTTTATGTCCCTTGCTTTAGGGGACATATCAGTAAAGATGTTGCTGCATAGAAATTCTGAGATTTTCCTGTAATGTTTTCCGCTAAGACTTCTATGGTGTCACAACTTATATGTAAGTCTTTTATCCACCTTGAGTTTATTTTTGTGTATGGTGTAAGTTGGTGATCGAGTTTCATTTTTTTGCATGTAACTGTCCAGCTCTCCCAACACCATTTGTTGAAGAGGCTGTTTTTACTCCATTTTATGCTTCTTCTCCCTTTGTCAAATATTAATTGACCATAGAGACTTGGGTTTATTTCTGGGCTCTCTATTCTATACCATTGGTCTATGTGTCTGTTCTTATGACAGTACCAGGCTGTTTTGATTACAGAGGCTTTGTAACACAGTTTGATATCAGGTATTTTGACCCCTCTTACTTTGCTCCTCTTTCCCAAAACTGCTGCAGCTATCCAGGGTTGTTTATGGTTCCATATACATGGAAATGCATATACATCTGAAATGCTTATTTTATATCTATGAAATGTGTCATTGGTACTTTAATAGAGATTGCATTGAATCTATAAATCATTTTGGGTAGTATGGACACTTTGATGATGTTAATTCTTTCAATCCATGAACATAGTAATGCTTCCATTTGTTTGTGTCTTCCTTAATTTCTTTCTCCAGTGTTGTATAGTTTTCTGATTACAGGTCTTTTACCTCCTCAGTTAGGTTTATTCCTAGGTACTTTATTTTGCTTGTTGCTGTATCAAATGGATTTTTTCCTGTTTTCTGTTTCTTTTTTTTAATTATATTATATTGATTAGCTCTTACTGTTGTCTCATTTCTCCCCAACAACCCCTCCCACCCATACTCCCCCCCTTACTTCATGTCCATGTTTCATAAGATCTTTAGCTTCTACTTTTCCCACACTATTCTTGCCCTCCCCCTGTCTATTTTCTACACACCGTCAATACTACTTATTCTCTGTACCTTTTCTCCCTCTCTCCTCCTCCCACTCCCCTGTTGCAAGCCCTCCATGTGATCTCTACTTCTGAGTTCCTGCTCCTGGTCTAAAGTTTGCTTAGTTCGCTTTTGTTTTAGGTAAGAATGTTAATATTTGTGAGTTTGCTGTCTTTTACTGTCCTGTTTTTCATGTTCTTTTTCTTAGGTAAGTCCTTTAGCATTTCATATAATAAGGGCTTGGTGATGATGAACTCCTTTAACTTGACCTTATCTGAGAAGCACTTTATCTTCCCTTCCATTCTAAATGAAAGCTTCACTGGACAGAGCAATCTGGGATGTAGGTCCTTGACTTTCATGACTTGGAATACTTCTTTCCAACCCCTTCTGGCCTGTAAGGTCTCTTTTGAGAAATCTGCAGACAGTCTGATGGGAACTCCTTTGTAAGTAACTGTCTCCTTATCCCTTTCTGCTTCTTGAATTCTCTCCTTCATTTTAATCTTGGCTAATGTAATTATGATGTGCCTTGATGTGTTCCTTCTTGGGTCCAACTTCTTTGGAACTCTCTGAGCTTCCTGGACTTCCTGGAAGTCTATTTCCTTTGCCAGGTTGGGGAAGTTCTCCTTTATTATTTGTTCAAATAAGTTTTCCACTTATTGCTCTTCCTCTTCCCCTGCTGGTACCCCTATAATTCGGATGTTGGGACATTTAAAGATGTCCTGGAGGTTTCTAAGCCTCTCCTAATTTTTTTTTTTTTTTTTTGAATTCTTGTTTCTTTCTTCTTTTCTGTGTGGTTGTTTGTTTCTTCCTTCTGGTCCACTCCATTGATTCGAGTCCCAGTTTTCCTCCCAACATTATTGGTTCCCTGTGCATTTTTCTTCATTTCACTTATTGTATCCTCCATTTGTTCCTCTAATTTGCTACAGAAATCAACCAATTCTGTGAGCTTCCTAATCACCAGGGCTTTGAACTGTGCATCTGATAGGTTGGCTACCAGTGCTATAAGCTCTGCTTGTGATAGGCTGACCAACTCTTGGTCGCTCAAATGAATCAGCTCTGGGGCGCCGGTCTGCTCTCCCATCTGACCATCCTTGGTTTTGATCTTTCTGTTTTTGTCTGGTCAGGACTGCTACGTAGTGAGGGGCGGAGCCTCAGGTGTTCCCTAGGGCGAGGCAGCCCAGTTGCTGGGTTGTGTTGTTAGATGTGGGGGCAGGGTCCGAGAGAGAACAATGGCGCTTCCTCTGAGCTCTCTCACAGCTTCCCGTCTCCTCAGCATCCTTCCCCCATCAAATTGGGCCCTTCTGGTGCTGACCTCCATGTGGGTGGGTCTGTGCATGCTCCAGGACCCCGAGGGTCTCCCCAATGAACTCTCCTGTGAGGCTGGACTCCTTTCCACAAGTATTTTCAATGGGTGCTTCTAGGCTTCACTTCCTGGCACTGGGGCCCTGTATCTCTTGCCTGGTTTATCTGTGCAAGAATTTTTGTCTGTGGTTAGCCACCTTGCACGCCTCTCTGGGTCTGCTCCCGGTCAACAACGCCACAGCCTGTGCACCTGGGGTGACGGTGAGCCTGGCCCTGTGACCCAACTCCCCCAGCCGAGGACTCAGCTGGCCACTGACTCCGCCCCTCTTACTGGTTTGGGTGAATGTTGTCGGACTTCTGTACAATTCAGTTTCTCTCTGTCCTGGTTGGGTTTTCTTTTTTTTGGTTCTATATTTTTGTTGTCCTTAATCTTGGTTGTGAGAGGAGGCTCAGCATGACCAGCTACGCCTCCATCTTGGCCAGAAGTCCTGTTTTTTGTTTCTGATATTTCATTGTTGTTATAGAAAAATGCCTTTGATTTCTGGATATTGACTTTGTATCCTGCTGTTTTTGCCAAATTCATTTATTAGGTCGAATCTGTAGGATTTTTTAGGTACACTATCATGTCATCTGGAAACAGTCAAATTTCTGAAGGTAGAATACAAAGTAGCTTCTTTAGTTAGAAAGTTCAATATAAAAGTGTTCTCCTTCAGATCTTTTATAATCAAAGAAATAGGGTAACAGTTGAACAGTTGAGTCAAAATATTTTCTGCAAATAATAAAAAGTACAAGACTCATAATGATATAAACACTTTTGACATGTAGTACATTTTGTTTTTTGTATTATGTTGTTAAAAATGTTATTTTAGGAAATATAAAGACTTCTACTGTCAGATATGAGGTACTGCTAGATGTATTAAATATTATTTAAAATAATAATTTCTCCTATATGTTGCCAAACAGGATAAAAATTAAAAAAAATAAAAAAGTATAGTTAATCATGCAACTGTTATTATGTAGGTGACAATTTGGCATCGTGTAGACAAATCATCTGGTTGATTGACTAAAGTTTCACTTTTCACAGATCTCTCCATAGCATATAAATATGTCAAAGATGTTCATATTTTTGAAAAATAGATTGCGCCCTAATGTTTTAAAATAGTTATGCACAAATTATATTTATAACTATATGTAAGATATTTTAAATACTAATAAATATTTAAATGAGATTATCTCTTGTTATTTTATAGATATGATTCCTTGGAAAATGTATAGTTTTCTGGTTTGTTTTCCACTTATTCTATGCATATTTAGTTCCTCTTTGCTTTCTGCTTTGGACATGAGTCACAAGTATTAGTGGCCTGCCTGATACAAAAATAGTTACACAGTTTCACTGGCAGATTACTACTCCACTTCAGCAGAGAATTTAAAATTACTTAATATGCCTTAAAGTATATATATTTTTGAGATACTGGAAAGGATCTTTTATACCCGATATTTAATAGCTCTAATTATTGAATAATATATAATTATATGATATAATATACTAATGTGTACATTTCATAATTGTATGATATATAATAATGTTAAATTATGACATATAATTTGATTTTTGTAGTTAATATATGAGAATGTTATATAACATAATTGCATTTTATGTGTGCATTTATATAATTAATATTTAGCTATTATTATAGAATATATTTTACATTATACACACTTGTAAATTCAGTATAAAAAAAAAACAGAGAATATAAGGGAGAATCTAATAATAAAATCCAGAAGTAGTATGTGTGACAAATAACCACAGTTAACTTTCTGGAAAATACACACTCAAGTAAGATTGTGTGTGCATATGTGTATGTACACACATGCTCATGCACTTTAATGTTTAACCTACTTGGAGTCAAATATAAATATTGTTTCAGAATGTACTCATTCACTGAAAATTTTGAGAATATTTTTCAGCAGTAATACCTTCGGAAGCATAAAAATTAGAATTTTTTGGTAGTTGTAGAACATTTAGAATATTTTTAATTACCATACATATTATTCCATAATGATCTGGAGGTAGAGTTTTAAATCTAAAAGTAAGATATATTTTCATATTATGCATGTTTCAACTTAGAACTTTCCTCTCTTTCCTAATTATCCATATATTTTAAGTCTCTGCCATTCAGCTCTAATTGTGTTCCTTCACATGAAAAAATTGTTTATCTTACTCATTTTTGCATTCCACAGTAAGACTTAGAGTAGTTAATGCCAGCTTTGTTAAATAAAAAGATACCACACTGGTCTAGTTCAATGTATTTGTCAGATGAGAATCGGATGTGTTCTGTCTCTTTTTTTCGTTATTCCAGGTGCGATCCATGACTACCTGTTTTTGGCATCACACCTGTTAGCATTTGCTGTGGATCTAATACTGTTTATAGTGTTTTGCAATCTTACTATGTCTAGTTTTAAGCAATATGTAGTTGCTATTTTTATTTTAATCTTTTAAACAGTAGATAGTTACAATGTTTAGTTCTTATTATAAAAATCAAATGACACTATAATAATCATAAAAACAAGATGGCTTTTTTCATATATTTCATACATTGAGTACATAATAATTAAAGACCTCCCTATTTTATTCATTTGATGGCCAATATTTGAAATTAATTACCAATTTTAATTTATATTTATTATTATGAAACAATTTCTTCAGAAATATGGTTTAACTACATATAATAATAAATCATTTAAATAATTTTTATGAATTTTTTCATTCATTGATCCATAACATATTTCTGTGCCATGTTCCTCAGAATCAAAAAAGTTTTTTTTATTCTTGTTTTATGAAGAAGAATATGAAGTAGAGTGTAGTGTAAAATGAGGACAAAAGATTTTGGTATTTTTGAAAGACATTTTTGAACAGATTTAAAGCAAAATTAAGAGGAAGGTGGAGAGATGTTCCATACACCTGCCCCCTCACACATGCATGGCCCACCCTATCATTGCATCTCCTGGAGCAGTGGGAGCTTTGTTACATGGATGAACATATTACAGTGGCCAAAACATCTGCATGGCTTTTTTTCCCTTAAAGTCAGAAACAAATATTACATTTTCACCAATAACTTTATTGATTTAGATATTTTGAGTATGCCAGCTGTCCCCCACATGGTATAATGTTGACTGTTCTCAATTAATGTCTTGATTTGATCACTATCAACTTCAGTTGGTCTACCTGACTGTATAGCATCGTTTAGCAAGAAATCTCCAGCACAAAACTTCACAAACCAATTTTGACACTTTCAATCAGTCACACCTTCTCCACATACTGTACAAATCTTTTCTGCATTTCAGTTGCATTTTTACTTTTCTTGAAATAATAAAGCATAATATGCTAAAATGTATATTTTTCCATCTTCAGTATTAAAATGGCTACATGAAAATTCACCAATTTTGATAAGTTTTTTAAATGTAAACTGATATGACAGTTGTCACAATACAATCTAACAAAATTGTTTCAAATGTAGTGAAGGACAACTAGGTATCTTATGGAAAAAAACAAATGACCATTTTTGGCCAACCCAATACACTGACACATTATTGTCACACAAAATCCATAATTTGCATCAGGGCTAACTCTTACTGGTACATTCTGTGGGTTTGGACAAATGTGGAATGATATTTACCCATTATTATAGTATCAGAGTTTTTTTTTCTCTGCTCTAAAAATCCCCTGTGCTCCACTTATTCACTCTACCCACAACTCTTCTCCCCACCTCCTGACTACCACTGATCTTTTAACTGTCTCCTTAGTTTTGCCTTTTCCAGAATAGCAAATAGTTAGAATCATGCAGCATGTAATGTCTTTTCAGATTGACTTCTTACAATCAGTACTATGTACATACTTGCTCCACAGTTTTTCATGGCTTAGTGTTTCATTTTATTTTTAGCAATATATAATATTCCAATGTCTGCATGTACCATAGTTTATCTATTCACCTACTGAAGGACATCTTGTAGCTTCCAAATTTGGGCAATTATGAATGAAGCTGCTATAAACATTCGTGAGCAGATTTTGTGTGGATATAACTTTCAACTCCTCTGGGTAAATATCCAGGAGTGTGATTATTAGATATTATTAGTATGTTTAGTTGTGTAAGAAACTGCAAAATTGTCTTCCAAAGTTGTTGCACCATTTTGCATCCTACCAGTAATGAATCAGAGTCTATTGCTCCACATCCTGGTCAGTGTTCCAGATTTTGGCCATTCTGGTAGTTATGTAGAGGTATCTCATTGTTGTTTTAATTTGCGTTTCCCTAATAACATATGAAGTGGAATATATTTTTCATATATATAGTTGTCATTTGTATATCTTTACTGGTAAATGCCTGTTAAAGTTTTTGGCCAATTTTTTATTGGGTGTTTATTCTCTTATTGTTATTATTTGTGTTCTTTGTATATTTTGAATAACAGTCTTTTATCAAAAGTATCTTTTGCAAATATTTTCCCCTAGTGTGGCTTGTCTTCTAATTCTCTTGACATTGCTTTTTGCATAGCAGAATTTTTTTTTTAATTCTAATGAAGTCCACTTCATCAGTTATCTCTGTCATGGATTGCTTTTTTTATTGGATCTGAATAGTTGTTACATACCCAATGTCACCTGTTTTCTCATATGTTATCTTCTAAAAGTTTTGTAGTCTTGTGTTTTATAATTAGGTCTGTGACCCATTTTGAGGTAATTTTTGTGAAGAATGTAAGGTCTATATCTGTATTCACTGTTTTTTGCATTAGGATATCCTGTTGTTTAAGTACCGTTTATTGAAAAGACCACCTTTGCTTCATCGTATTGCCTTTGCTTTTCTAAAGGCTTAGTTGAATACATTTTTGTGAGTCTATTTCTGAGCTCTCTATTCTGTTCCATTTATCTACTTGTCTATTTTTCACCAATATGACAGTATTTTGGTAACTGTAGCTTTAAGTGAGTCTTGAAATAGGGTGGTTTCAGTCCCTTAACCATGTTCTTTTCCTTTAATATCATATTAGCTATTCTGGATCTTTTGCTTCTCCATATATATTTTAAAATCAGTTTTTTAATTACTATAAAATAAATTGCCTAGATATTGATTGGATTACACTGAATTTGTAGATCAGGTTAAGAGAACCTGAAAACAGTTTTCCCAATGAGACATACAAATGTCCAACAGATAGAGGAAAACATGCTGAACCTCACTAGATATTAGGGAAATTCTAATGAAAACTATAATGAGATACCGCCTCACACAAGTTAGAATGGTTTTATCAACCACACAATTAATAACGTGTCAGAGAGTTTGTGGAGAAAAAAGAAACCCTTATTTACTACTGGTTGGAATACAAAATGGCACAGCTACTATGGGAAACAGTAGGGAGGTTCCTGAAAAAATTAAGGATAGAGTTACCTTATGATGCAGTGACCTGTATTTTAGGCCCTACTTGAAAAAATGTAGTAACATTTATTTGTAAAGATATATGTACCTCTATGTCCGTTGCAGCATTTATCCATGGTGGCCAACACATAGTGGCCAAAACAACCAAAGTGTCCTTTGATAGGTGATTGGATAAAGAAGATGGCATGCACGTATACAACAGGATACTGCCAACCATAAGAAAAGATGAAATACTGCCATTTAAGACAACATGGATATCTTGAGAACATCATGCTAAGTGAAATATGTCAGACAGAAAATGTAAAAAAAAAAAAAAAACACTGGAGTTCATTTATACATGGAAGAGAAAATTAAAAGCAACAAATGAGAAAACAAGACAAACAAAATGCACAGACACAGACAAAAAGTAAGGTGGGTACCATAGAAAAAAAGGTGTAGGGGAGTAGCAAAGAGTAGAGAACAAAAATAGTTTTTTTCTACCTCCGCAATCCACTGAGCCACATCAGCCAGGGCTATTTATTTGTGTTTAGAGAGAGGAGAAGGGAGGAAGAATGAGAGGGAGACAAGCATCAATGTGCAAGAGAAAGAGTGATCGGTTGCTTCTGGTAGGCTCCTACCCAGGGACCTGACCTATATAACCCAGGCATGTGCCCTGACTTGGAATTAAACTGGCAACCAGTTTTGGTTTGCAGAATAATGTCCAACCCACTGAGCCACACCAGTAAGAGCATTTGAATTCTTTGTGTATTTTGAATATTAGCCCCTTATTGGAGGTATTGTTTGCAAATATATTACCTCATTAAGCTGGTTGCTTTTTATTGTTGTTGTTGATGGTTTCTTTTGCTATATAGAAACTTCGTAGTTTGATGTAGTCTCATTTTTTTTTTTTTACTTTTGCTTTACTTCCTTGCCTTTGGGGTCAAGTTCACAAAAACATCTTTGAGACCAAGGTCCATAAGTTTATGTTTTCTTCTACGCATTTTATTGCTTCACTTCATATATTTAACCATTTAAGTCAATTTGTGTGTGTGTGTGTGTGTGTATGTGTGTGTGTGTGTGTGTGGTGTCAGACAGTTGTCTTATTTCATTTCTTTTCTAGTGGCTTTCCAATTTTCCTAACACTATTTATTGAAGAAGCTGTCCTTTCTCCATTACATATTTTTTAATCCATTGTTGAAGTAGTTGCCCATATAAGTGTGAGTTTATTTCTGTACTTTCAGTTTTGTTCCATTGGTTTTGTGTCTGTTTATCTGCTAATAACATATTTTAATTATTGTAGTTTTGAAATATAATTTGAAGTCACAAAGTATACCTCCACCTTTGCTCCTTTTTTCTCAGTGCTTCCAAGTCCACGTAGAGTTACTTGTGGTTTCCTATAAATTTGATGAGGTTTTTTTTTTTTAATTTCTTTGGAAAATTCCATTGATATTTTGATGGAGATTTCATTAAATACATATAGCTTTAGGTAATATGGTCATTTTAACTATCTTGATGATTCTGTTCCATGATCACAGAATTTCTTTTCATTTCCTTGTTTCTTCTTCTATATCTTCTAACAATGTCTTACAGTTTTTAGTGTATAGGTTCTTAACTTCCTTTTTTCATGTTTATTCCTAGGTATTTTACAGTTTTTGTTACAAGTGAAAAATCTAATTGTTTTCTTTATTTCTCTTCCTGATATATCATTTTTAGTATATATAAATGCAACAACTTTTTATACATTGATTTTGTATCAACTACTATATTTGTTTATTGTTTCTAAGAGTCGTTTGGTGAATTCTTTAGGGTTTTCTCTATATAGAACCATGTTATCTGCAAAAGGTGAGTTTTCCTTCTTCCTTTCCAGTTTGGATGGCTTTTATTTTTGTCTCTTACTTGATTCCTCTGGTTTGAACTTTGAGTACCATATTGGATAATAGTTATGTGAGTGGGCATCCTTGTTTTGTTCCTCTTTTTACAGAACAAGATTTCAAGTTTTCAGCATCAAGTATGATATTAGCTGAGAATTTGTTATATATGGACTTTTTTATGTTGAGGTATTTTTTCTTCTATACCATTTTGGTTGAGTATTTTGATCATTCATGAATGCTGTATCTTGTCAAATGCATTTGTGCATCTATTGATGCGACCATATGATTTTTATCTTTTATTTTATTGTCTTGTATATGTTGAATCTTCCTTGTGCCCCAGGAATGAGCTGTACTTGATCATGATATACTTACTTTTTAATTTATTGTTATACTATATTTTCTAGTATTATGTATAGAATTTTTACATCTAAGTTCATCAGAGTTGTTGGTCTATAATTTTCTTTTTTTGTATATGTTGTCCTTGACAGGTTTTGGTATCAGAGTAATGTTAGCTTCATAAAATGAGTTAGGAATTATTGCCTCTTCTTCATTTTTTTTTAAAATGGCTTCAAAAGAATAAGTATTAAATCTTTTTTGATAGTTTGGTAGCATTCACTAGTGAAGCCATATGGTCCTGGATTTTTGTTTTTGAGAAGTTTGGAATGACTATTTCAATTTTCTTACTGCTGATCAGTCTTTTTAGATTTTCCAGTGTTATATATTTCTTAGAATTTCTCCATTTCTTCTAGGTTATTGTATTTTGTGACATATTGTCCTTCATGTGATTCATGAATAATGCTTTGTAATTCTGTCATATCTGTGTTAACTTCTCTTTCATTTCTAATTTTGTTTATTCAAGTCTTTTCTTTTTTTCTTTAGTGAGTTGAAGCAAAGCTTGTCAACTTATTTTGTCAAACACCTGTTTTGTCTCACCAATTTTTCCATTATCTCTTTGTTCTCTATTTTGTTTAAATCTGTTATAATCTCTATTACTTTCATTACACTGACTTTGTGTTTTGTTTGTTATTATTTTTTCTAGTTCTTTCAGGTGAAATATTACACTGCTTATTTTATAATTTTCTTGTGTTTGCAATAGGCTTATAATGCTATAAACTGCTCTCTTAGTGACCCTTTTGTTTCATCCCATAAATTTCATTTATTTAAAAAAAATTTACATTATTTTTACTGTATTATTTCCATTACCATTTATTATACTTATATGCTCTTCTACACCCACCCACCTCCTCATCCTCACAATCATCAAACTGTTTTCTGTGTCCATGAGTTCTTTCTCCATTTTTCTCCTTTTTGCCTGATCCCTCCCCTCCCCTACTTCCAGAGCTGTCAGTCTTCCATCTATGAGTCTGTCTCTATTTTGCATATAAATTCAGTTTGTTCATTAGATCCACACATGAGTGAAATCACATGGTAATTGTCATTCTCCAACTGGCTTATTTTACTTAGTGTAAGTTTCTCTAGATCTATCCTCACTCTCACAAAAGGTAAAATTTTCTTCTTTTTTTATGGCTGGGTAGTATTTTATTTTGTAAGTGTACCACAGATGTTTTATCCACTCATTTACTTATGGACACTTGGGCTACTTCTAAACCTTGATTATTGTAACTAATACTACAATGACCATAGAGGTACATAAATCCTTTTGAATTAGTGTTTTGGTTTCTACAGATAAATTCCCAGAAATGGAATTGCTGGATCATCAGGGAGTATCATTTTAAATTTTTGTGGTAACTCCATATTGCTCTCCAAGTGGCTACAACAATCTGCATTCCCACCAATAGTACACAAAGGTTTTCCTTTGTCCATTCTTTGCCAACATTTACTGTTTGTTGATTTATCACTCATAACCATTCTGACAGGTGTGAGGTGACTTTAGTATGCCATATTGTCATTCTCCTTTGTATCTATGTATATTTTAATTCCTTCTTTCCCAGTATTGGTTCAGTAGCATGTTGTTTAATCTTCATATATTTGTGATTTTTATCACTTTTATGTTTTTGCAGTTAATTTCCAATTCAAGTCATTGTTGTCTGATAATATGCTTGGTATGATTTCACTCCTCTTAAATTTGTTGAGGCTAGTTTTATAGCCCAGCAAATGGTTTATCTTTCAGAATACAACATTGACACTGAAGAAGAATGTATATTCTGCTTTTCTGGGGTGTAAAGCTCTGTAAATACTAATTATGTTCATTTGATTTAATGTGTCATTTAAGATCAATATTTCCTGTTTTGATGATCTATCCATTACCGTCATTGTGGTATTTAAGTCTCCTACTATAATTGTATTTTGTCAGTTTCTCCCTTTAGTTTTATTGCTTTATATACTTTGTTGCTTCAGGTTGAGTGTATATATTTCAGTATTATATTTTTTGATATATTGTCCCCTTTATTATTATAAAATGTTCATTTTTATTTCCTGTTACATTTTTTTATTTGGTGATGTAGTTTGTCTGACATAACTATGGCCACACACTTACAGGAACTATCTTGTTACTTTAGCTATTTTTTAGTGCCATTTGCTTGGAGTATCATCTTCTACCCCTGCCCTTTGGTTCTCTGCTTATCTTTGTTGCTGAGATGGGTCTCTTGAAAGAATTGAATGGCTGAATCTTTTTTTTTTTTGTTTGTTTGTTTTTTTAGCTAATCTGCCACTATGAGCCTTTTAATTGATAATTTCAGTTCATTTACATTTAGGGTGATCATTGACATATTAGGATTTCCTATAGCCACTTAACTTTTATTTATTTATTTTGTTGTTGTTGTTCTGTCTGTATTGTTTCTTACCTCTTATGTTTCTGTGCACTATGTCACTTTGTGATTTATAATTCTTTGTATTTTATAATTCTTTTCTGTATTTCTTCTCTTTTATGTTGTGTGTATCAATTCTCAATTTTTATTTTGTGGTCACTATTAGTTTTATGCAAAAGAAAAATAAGTTTTGTACATATAATAGTCCTCTTTTATTCTGATTGATTCTTATTCCATTCATCTGTGCAATTTCAGTCCTTTTCTCTCTCTCTTTTTAGGCATTTTTGTCACAAATTATCTCTTTTTATGCTATGCATTTATTTCTAAATTGTCTTCTTTTTAAAAATGCTTTTATTCCTTTAAGCTTTATTTTATGTCTAAGTTTTCAATACCTTTTTCTGAACAAGAGCTGCAATTCCTACTTTTGTTTGCCTGTTTTTCATCTTACAGTTTTTTTTATTATTTTGTCTTTGTGTTTCAGCTAGTAGTCCTCTTTTTAACCCTTCTCGTAATGCATACCTTCTGGTGGTAAATTCTCTGAGCTTTTGTTTCTTTGAAAAAGTCCTTATTTCCCCTTCAAATCTAAAGGATAACATTGCTGGTTATATTATCCTTGGCTAGTGATTTTTTTAAACATGTTGAATATTTTATTCCACTATCTTCTAACTTGTTGTGTTTCTCCTGACAAAACCAATGATAATTTACAGAACTTTTCTTTGTAGGTTACTGTCTTATTTCCTTGACTAACTTGAGAATTCTTTTTTTTTTTTTTTTTTTTTTTTTTTTTTTTTTTTTTTTTTTTTTTTTTTTTTTTTTTTTTTTTTTTTTTTTTTTTTTTTTTTTTTTTTTTTTTTTTTTTTTTTTTTTTTTTTTTTTTTTTGCCATCAACTTTTGACAACATTAACATAATATGCTTTGGAGGACATTTTTTAGTGCTGAGAGAACTATGTATTTGTTAACTTTCTGAATTTGAGGGTCTGTATCTTTCTATAGCTTTGGAAAGTTCTTGGTGATTATTTGATGAGAACTTCCCAAACCTATGAAAAGAAATGACTTTCTGTTCTCCTCTCCCTCTCTTCCCCTTCTGGCATACCCATTATTCTTATGCTGCTCTTTCTAATATAGTCAAATATTCTCACAGAGTTTTTTCTTTCTTTTTTTCCTCTCAGTTATCTCTCATCTACCATGTGAGTTGTTTCTAGGTTCCTAGCTTTGATATCACTAATTGTGTCTTCCATCTATTTCCTAAATTCTCTAATTCATTCTTTATCTCATTTATTTAGTTCTTCAGCTCCAAAAATTCTGTCCGGTTCTTTTTTATAGTTTCAATCTCTTTGGTAAATACTCTTTTTGTTTATTGATTTTATTCTCTAGCTCATTGAACTGCCTTTCTGAGCTCTCTGGTATCTCACTGAGTTTTTCAAAATTGCAATCTTGAATTCTCTGTCATTTAAATCACAGCCTTCCATGCCTTTAAGTTTATTTTCTGGAGATTTTTAAATTTTATTTTTGAATTCTCTTGTTATTTTAATTATTTATGGTATGTGATATATCATTTATTTGCTTGAGCATTGAGTGTTTGAATGATTTAAGTCTTTTTTAAAGTACTTGTTTCTTTTAATTATTTAGGGGTTTGATAAATACAGATATTTCTTTTATTTTCCAGTAGATTGTGCTATATATTGCTCAAGTTTTGGTTTTCTGTTATTTGCAGCTCTAGGACTTCTAGGAACTCTGTGATAGTGTTGCCCCAGCTGTAAAAAATGCTCCATATTCCCCAAGGAGCTGGGTGTCTGCTTTATGAACAGATTACTTCAGTCTCAGGGCACCACACATAGTGAGATATAGTGAGTATTGGGACTTTGGACCTGAGAGTTCCCAGGGCTGTCTGTCTGCAACAGGTAGCCACCAGCGTCATCACACTGGCTGAGGTGTCCCAGGGGTCTCTTCCAGGTCCCATGACAATGGGTAGGGTAGGGAGTCGAGGGTGGGGAAGTGTTCAAGTATCTGCAGCTTTATTTTTTTTTTTACACTGGGTTTAGTCATAGTAAATATAAGCCACTTAGGCTGGAATGTTACTTTTGGCCCTTTGCCACCTACGGAGTGAGGGTTGTCCTGTGGGTCAGGCTGCAGGAGGGCTGGAGGGCAGGTTCCCGGATCTGCAGTTTTGTTTCTTTGGTGACGCTGGCTGCTTCAACTCCATTACCCTTCGCATTCTTCTCTGCCCCTGACCCTGGACTCAGCTTCAATGTGTACCAGATACTGAGGCTGTATTAATGCCTCTGCCCATCCTGTCTTCTCGTTAGAGGTTTCACTCAGACCCTCCATTGCTCCCCTATTTGCCAGGGCCATAGCAAGTGCTGGACTGTGTCTATCCTTTACGCGGTCTCCCCAGCTTTCCCCAATACACTCATCTCGGGAATGTCTCCATGTGCAGATCTCTCAAATTTGCTTATATGATAAACAGAGAATCCTTTATTGAATTGTAGTTCTCCAACTTACTGTAATGTTAAATGGAAGGACCTCTCACACTGCCATGATGCTTACCTCACTTTAGATGCTATTTTAATAAAGCATGCTCAAGCAAATATTTGCTATTGCTGTTATTCTGTTGTTATGTTTATAATACCGTGGAAACAGTGAAAATAAATCCTAATTCTATTTGTGGTTTAAACTCATAATCTCTAAAGCCCTACCATCCACTCATTCTGATCTTCTCTTGTTCACTAGAGACATGAATGATGCCACACTGTACAGGTATGTACCTTAATGCTAGAAAAGATAATATCTTACTAAGTTTTTTTTTTTTTTTTCACCAAAATGATGTAGAACACAAAATGCATCCATTTTATGTTTAGGAATTACAATATTTATTTTATATAAAAGAAATTGCTTTATAGTGTATGTTGTAATAGAACTGTTTCAGTCCAAAAGCAATTTAAGTCCGCAATATGTTGTATTAAAGATTTATGATTCTATTAAATGGTAATGTTATAGTTAATCCCTAACAATAAAACACTTCATGAAAGTTCAGTGTTAAACACAATGTGTAATATAAAGTCAGGTTCTCCAAAATATTTATTGGGCATATGATTCTATTGAGAGTATTGGAAAACTTGACTTTTAATATTATTTCAGACTGGTTTTAGATATGTTTATGAAATTATAATGATCTTTTTCTGCATACCACATAGATAGTTGAACACCCTTTGAAAATATTGTGATGTTTTATTGCTTTTTAATGAATTTTAATTCTAAAAATGGGAATAGGTTTTAGGTAAAGATGATACAATATATTTATGGTGCAATGCCCTTTTTTATCACCAAATATAAAAATTAAAATTATAAATATAGATAATAAGTCCTACCAGATTGAAGAAATTAATATGGACAAATGCATACAGTGTTGAAGCCATGGGCTCTTGGTCAATATGTATACAGAAATAACCAAGGTTTTGGCCTGGCATGCTAAGAGATAGCATGTGCACCATGCACGATAGGTGCAAGAGTCAGGCTTACCACCTGAATATAAGCATTGGCTGTTGATCTCTCTATTTTAGCAATGGAAGCTAGCAGTCCTGTTGAAGAACCACCTTGTCAACAGGATTGCCATATTCAGCCAACAGGAATACCGAATATAATGGGACATACTTGTAGTAAAATATTATGTAGATTATCTTAAATTCAAATTTAACTGGGCAATGTGCATTTTATCTGGCAGTCGTACTCCTGAAGTTATAATTTAAAGAGAATGTATAGCTTCACAACTGTAAAAGATAATAGTAACTCTAGATGATATTAGGGAGTCAAATTTAAACACAGAGTCAAGACATCAATATTTACTAATTTTACTAGGCTATAAAAAAATTTATTATAAGCCATGAGTCTCAAGGACCAGTTAACCAGGGCATAGACAATCGTTAACTGCTGGTTAGGAGATAATGAATGAAAAATCAAAACAAAGATAAAATATGTGAATATAATAAAAACAAAACTCCTTTTCCAAATGACACAGCATACCCAAAGTCCAAAATGTAAAGGAAAATTTAATATCAACAAAGTAAAATAAATTAACAATTAGGAAATTAAATCTAGATGAAAATGATTTTATAAAATGGTCTAATTAAGAAATGAAATTCTGAATTTTTGTGATGCTCAAATATTTCTATGAAAAAATAAATTTTAAAGAAAAAACTGCTATAAAATAAAAAATTAAATAAGAGTTTACAACTATGGGAAAAGAATTGAAAATTTTGGAAATAACACACACACATATGTATATAATAGAAGCATGATGGATAGTAAAAACTAGATAAGACACTAATGAGGAAAATCTTAACAACTTGTCAGATACTACTGAGTAATTTGCCACTAATGCAACCAAAAATTAGATGTAGGCAGTAGCACAATGTTAAAAATATCAATAGTATTACATGTAGAGACTCCGAAACAGACATTTATGTTCCAGAGGAAGAAAATAAGAGGAATGTCAGACTGGCGATATTTAAAAATATAATCAATGCAATTTTTGATAACCAATGGGACAAACAAGTTCTGCTTTTATATTACACTTATACTAAAAGGGTAAATAAAATATATATGTGCCTAAGTTCATCATAAAAAATACTTTAAAAAACAAACTGTTTTACTTTGAGTCATCAGAAGAAAAAGACAGATCATTGGAAGAGAGTATAAAGTTAGTTTATCAATAAATGGAAACATCAAATTTTTGTATCCAAAGTCAAAGAATATCTGAAGACATGCTAAAGAAAAATAACAAACAACCTGGAATATTACCTGTATTTCAAAACCTAGGGTAAAATAAAGTCCTTATCTTTAGCTAAGCAATAACCAAGATTGCCATCTAAGAATGATCACTAAATATATTATAAAACTAACATATATGTTCTTCTTTACTAGGAATAAAGGACATAAATAATGAATAGATTAATATATATTATTATAGTTAGATATGGAATTCAAGAGTAGAACTATAATTTAAAAACTTCAAGAAGCATTTGACTATCTCATTGTCTCTTCATAAATCTCTGAAGATCAAGAAGGTTAAATAATATGAAATGCAATCTGTATTTGCAATACTAGTAGGAACTGTATATATCCTGTTACTACTCTATGTGAGGAAAGTCTATTTAAATGGAAGCAAATTTATATAACGCTTTGGAAAGATATCAACAGAAGATAACTATGACTGCAAGTTCTGTACTATGAATAAAGAAAATTCTCTCAATTACTTGATGCAGCTAGAGATTCAAAATTGAATTTTAAAAATTAAATTTATTTAAAACAGGTAATATGTGTGTATATACATGTATGTATGTATAATATATAATGTACATGTAGCAGGTAATGTGTGTGTATATGTGTGTGTGTGTGTGTGTGTGTGATTGGTGGTAGAAATTTCCTCTTTCCAACCTCATTTGGCACGTAGAAAAAGCAGGAAGGTGTCTATGTATGAGCCATGCCATACAGAAGCCATATTAAGGAAGCAGATTTCTAAGAGAGAGAGTCTGGTGCAGAAAGACCATGTTGCCCTGTGAATAGCTTATAAGTAACTGATTGTTGTTGTCTGACTGAAATAGGGATAAGGTACTATACTCAAATAGACAGTCTCGTTTCACAAGTAAAATATTTGCTATACTATAACATGACAATGGTCTTCCTGATAAAAGCTGGTTCAGGAAGTAATTATATCATTCAAATACAAGACAATGCAAATATTCAGCATAGAGTTTATAAGATATAAGGAGAAAAAAACAAGTGGTTAAACTTTAAATTCATCAGAAAAAATATTGAATATTACAAAAATATAAACATTATGACCCTAAATTTTGCCATTACATTTAATATATATGAGGAATCGATAAATAATTTCAATTCTGTGAAATTAGGGATGAAGCAGACATACAAAAAAACCCCTCATATTTGGGGGAGGGGATTAGTGGGTAGAGGAATCAAGCAAAAAAGAAAAAGTACCTGTGGATGTGACAACAGTGTGGTGATTGTGAAAAGGAGGCAGTGTGTGGAGGTGGAAGGTGTGTGGGGGATAAATGGTAAAAGGAAAAATACAACAGAAATAAATGAATAAATAAATAAATTAATTAATTAATTTAAAAAGTTAGGGACAAATAATAACCAAAAGGAATAAACTATATATTCTCTGATCCCTGAAAAACATCAAATAAGATATATGGAACTACCTTAGAGGAAAAAAGAAAAATTTGTTGAGGTAGCATAAAGTATGCGATACAAAGCATAAAAAATGAAAAAAATCCATAAAATAAAGAAGTGTAAAATGATGTAAAACATGAAATTCAAGTAAATATTAATAAAAATATTGTAATACCATTGAAAGTGCACGCTGAGACTTAGAAAAAATCAACAGTAGTCAACTTTGAAATATCTTAATAAATTTAAACGATGTTAGAGCTTATCAAGAATCCATTGGCAGTTAAGCAAAATACTACTCTACCTATAAATAGAAGACAATAGGCTGGCCTAAGATTCTTCTACATCAGGATTAAACTCTGAAAAAGACTGTAGTAATACCTTCAAAGCCCTGAAAGAAAGAAAGTAAGAACCAATAGTTTTATAAGCCTACAAACTATCATTCAAATATACAAGGTCTGTCCAGAATAGGTCCAACCATTGTTCATATAATGAGAATGGTTTGTGCAACATCCATGTAACCTGACCACCAAGGAGAGTGGACTGGAATATGCATGTGTGAACAATGACAACTTCACTGTGTTAGTCAGTGGGGGTGGTAGATGCCTTTGAATGAACATGCGTGCTGTGTGGCTGTCACATTCAAAATGACTGAGTGAGTAGAGCAACAAATCTGCATCAGATTTTACATTAAGCTTAGACATTCCTCTGTGGAAACTATTTGGATGATTCAGAAGGCTGCAGCTATAGGCAACTGGTAATTAGCAACTTCATGCAACACATCTACTTATGCATCACGTCTCACGCAGAATTTTTTGGCAAAATATCAAATCAGCCCCCTTAGAGCCCAAATTTGGCACCTTGAGACTTTGGGCTTTTACCAAAACTATAATCATCTTTGAAAGGGAAGAGATTTCAGACTATCAATGTGATTCAGGAAATTACAATGGGGCAGCTGATGGTGATTGGAAGAACTATGTGAGCTTCCAAGGTGCTTACTTTGAAGGGGACGGAGGTGTCATCGTCCTATGTACAATGTTTCTTGTATCTTGTATCTTCTTCAATAAATGTCTCCATTTTTCATATTACATGACTGGATACCTTCTGGACAGCTAATACGACCTCCCATGATGCACATTCTTGTAAAATATCTCTTGAGTGTAGGCATGCCTGACTTTCTTCTAACCAGTAGAATATGACTACTGATTCTAGGAATATTACTACTGTGTTTCTTTTTGTTTACATGGCAAAAGTAAAGGAAATTGACAGATGAAATTAATCTCTGTAATCAGTTTACTGTAGATTAAACAAAGGAAGTTTTATTTTGTGTGAGCCTGATCAAATTAGGGAAGTCTAAAAGAAGGCTTAATGGGAAGAGACACAAGTAAGAAGCTATCTTTCGTGAAGCAGGCTTTATACAGCTGCAAGGAGATGAAATTTGCAAAGAGGATGCCAAATCCTTTGGTTAACATTGAATCATTCTCTCCTCTTTAAATGTGTATATTTGCAATAATTTATAATTATTGAACAAAGACATGATGTGGTCAGATTGAATCCAATCAACATAGAGAATTGATAGAGTAGAATTATGAAAATAGTATTCTACCATATTTATCTTCTTATATAAAGTAGATCCTTGTATATCCATTCATATTATCAATGCTTTCCATCTGTCTTTCCTTATTTTACAAATTTTGATTAGTCTATTAAAAATGAATCTCTAATAATTCAAGACTTTAATGACCACATGAAATGTTAACTAGTACAAAATAATTTGTTCACAAAAGTTTTAAGTTCATCATTTAGATTTTCATGATAAGCATTATTTTATAATAATAGTTTTTGTCAGGAAAAATGAGGCACTAGAAAATGAATTATATTGAATAGGAGAATGAATGCGCTAGATATTATACATCTATACGTTCAAGTTTGTGATGTTTCTGAATGTCCTGTATAGAGAACACATGATTTCTTTGATGTTCCCAAAAGATTCAGAGACAGTGATTGCCTGATATTAGGAAATGGGCACTTTGTGTTGACACACTTCTGTCGCCACATAAACATCTTCATACAGTATCTCATTAAGATTTCTACAGCCATAGTCATCATTTTCTGCCCTTCAGGGAAATGTGGAATTTACAATTGCGTCAGAGCTGCTGTTCAAAAGGCCACTTGAGTAGTGAGGGTTATTACTGGACAGTCTCAGCATTATGATTGCATTACCGTGTATTGGAATATCATTTTGGAAAATGAGAAATACTCTAGGTAGAGAAGAATGACTTGTTGTTTGTTTCTGCATAATTTAGTGCACCACATGTTAGGTTGGAATAGATACAAGAATCTTATAATGATTATTTAAACCTCAGTAAAAAGTCCATTAAGGCAAACTGTAAGGTATTTGAGGTTTGATATGTATTTATCAAAGAACTGATAGAACTGTTGTCTTTGAAAAATTAAGAGACAAGGCTCAAGGACATAAAATCTTCACACCTGGTTGTTACCAGTGATTATGTTTTTATCATTAATCATATCTTACATATTCTTTGCATTTTCAGAATGAGTAGAGTTTTGGTGCTGTAACAGGGTGGAGCTAGGGACCCCCCAAAGAGGGATTTGTAATGGGGTCCAGAACTCAGGGTGTCCAGGAAATATTAAAAATATAGGATGTCCTCACTCCAACAAGTCTGAACTGGGGAATGGGACACAGAGCAGGGCCATTGAGAGTTGTTTTGCATAGCAACAGTTTTGCAAATAGCCTCGGCAGTGGCCATTTAACGTATCTATCACTTTTAACTGGTTTCATGGATACATTAAATAGCTGTGACCCTGCTTTGATCCAGGGAGATGGGAGTGATTTCCACACAGGATGTAACTGGGAGGTAGCTCCCCCTCTCCACCCATTACAGCACCTGCATGACAGCTTGGAGATGATTTGCTCTGTGCCAGGGGACCACACCTGCCTGGACTTACTATGGCAGTTCAGAAAAGTTAGAAAAATATAGGAATGCTGGCAGGTGTAACCTAGTGTGGGAGGAATCAGAAATGGGGATGCAGAGGAAGATTGCTGCTGGGGTTAAAACCCAGGCATGGCAGCCACGTGAAGGGGGGCCCACAGAGCTTTGGGGCTCCCTTTGACACAAAGATTATGAAACTGGAAAGCAACATGTAGTAGTGATGCAGAGCTCTCTTAGCAGTTTGGAAGAATGCAGGAGAGACACTGAGGGAAGGAAGGGGGTGGAAGGACTCTTGCTGGTGGGCCAGGAGAAGGTATCGTGCGGGTTGAGATTAAGAACTGGAGATACCGGCAACACAGCTGATGGTGCTGGGAACTGCAGGAGGCCTGTCAGGTGAGCTAGGATTACTGGGAAGAACCAAGGACTACCTGAGCCATAGACTTCTATTTCTTTTCCTGGAATACAGTTCCCCTGACTGGGCAAAGGAGGAGAAGGAAGGACTGTGTGTGTTTGTGGGTGTTTTAAGGGACTTTGGGATTTTAGTAAAGACATTAAGTTGTTACTTCTAAGTCTATATAACTCTTGAATAAATAATTCCTTTCCTTTTCACCAATCTCCAACATTGAGAGCTATAATTCCCTGATGGCAAGCAAGGCAAACCTAGTTATAGGGGGACCCTAGAAGGACCATTCGGTAATAGTATCTTGTCTTCCAACAGTGCCACTAACTCTATATTTTAGCTTTGTTGTAGAAGTTGTGTGTAAATTTTTATTTTGATTATTCCAATTTTACTTTAAATGTACTAGACAAATGTAGAATATAAACTAGCACTATAAATTATTATGAGGAAAATTGTTCCTCTTAATAAAATAAATACTGTTTAATCAAATATTATAAATCCATAGTTATACAATATTTGTAATAATATTATAAATCTATACTTTTTATACACAACTTTCATCAAATGGTCAAGGAATTAACTTTACTAAATATATTAACATTATTGTCCTGATAAAGACTAATTTTATAATCATTCAAGCTAGTTCATATATCCCTTCCTTTTAGTAAATTCTATATTTTGGAATATCTAAAAGTAGTATCAAGGTTTCCCTGTATAAAGCCAGAGAATGGCTGGTAGAATTTGAGGCCAAGCCATTGAAGTTGCTACTTCAAGAAGTGTCTGGGTCCTACTGCTGGCCTCTAGCAATCCCAGAGCTTCCCTGCAACTAAAGGTAAAGAAGGAATCCAGCCCCTGCCAACTCAAGTCAGCTAAGCTTTACACAGGAGCCACCTCATTGCAAGAACAAAACCTCTGCCTTTCTTCTACTTCCCAAGTCTCTTCTCAGGGCATTTCATTGGAAACACCTAAAGCACACCTAGAAACCTGGTGACAGGGGACTCTGGAAAATGTATTTACCAGCAGAGCACAGAAGAGATAAGGAATCAGTCAGAACCACTATGGAAAGCTGTATGGAAATTTCTAAGAAAACTAAAAATGGATCTACCTTTTGACCCAGCAATCCCACTGCTAAGATCATATCCTAGGAACCCTGAAACACCAATCCAAAAGAACCTATGCACCCCAATGTTCATGGCAGCACAATTTACAATAGCTAAGTGTTGGAAACAACCTAGGTGCCCATCAGTAAATGAATGGATCAAAAAACTATGGTACATTTACACAATGGATTTCTATGCAGCAGAAAGAAAGAAAGAGCTCCTACCCTTTGCAACAGCATGGATGGAACTGGAGAGCATCATGCTAAGCGAAATAAGCCAGGAGGTGAAAGACAAATACCATATGATCTCACCTTTAACAGGAACCTAATCAACAAAACAAACAAACAAGCATAATATAACCAAAGACACTGAAATTGAGAACAGATTGACAGTCACCAGAGGGGAGAGGGGAGGCAATTTCATGGGAAAAGGGGTAGGGTTTAGAGCAACAAGTATAAAAGACACATGGACAAAAACTAGGAGGGGTGGAAATTGGGAGGGAGGTGAGGAGGGCTGGGGCGGTGGGCTGGGATGGGAGTAGAAGACAGAAAATTGTACAAGAACGATTAAAATAAAAAAGAAAAAAGAAATTGAAAATATATATATAATAGGAGTAATTAATTATTTTTAATGCTAAAGGTTTAGGAAAAACAGTTAAAACTGAGATTAATTTGTGCTCTTTCTTAAGGGTTAAGTAAGAATTTACCAAGTGAGGCATTTGAAAAGAAAATGATTCTGATCTGTTCTTCTTGTTTATTTAGTTTGTTTTATTTTAGATTCAATTGTTGGTAGATTTGTATTTTTCGCCATTTTATTGTTTATCATTTTGATCTTTTTTTTTCTTATGTAAGTCCCTTTAACGTTACATATAAAAATGGCTTGGTGATGATGAACTCCTTTAGTTTTTTCTTGTCAGAGAAGCTCTTTATCTGCCCTCTGATTCAAAATGATAGCTTTGCTGGGTAGAGCAACCTTAGCTGTAGGTCCCTGCTTTCTAAGACTTTGAATACTTCTTGCCAGTCCCTTCCAGCCTGCAAAGTTTCTTTTGAGAAATCAGCTGACACTCTTATGGGAACTCCCCTGTAGATAACTAACTTCTTTTACTGCATTTAAGATCCTCTCTTTATCTTTAATCTTTGGCACTTTAGTTATAATGTGTCTTGGAGTGGGCCTCTTGCATCCATCTTGTTTGGTGCGCTCAGTGCATCCTAGACTTACATGTCTACTTCCTTCTCCAAATTAAAGAAGTTTTCTTTCATTGTTTGTTCAAATTGATTTCAAATATCTTGCTCTTTCTCTTTACCTTCTGGCACCCCTATGGTGTAAATGTTGGACCTCTTGAAGTTGTCCTAGAGGCTGCTCACACTATCTTCGGTTTCTTTCATTCTTTTTTCTTCTTGATTTTCTGATTGGTTGTTTTTTGTTTCCTTGTGTTCCAAATCATTGATTTGATTCTTGGCTCCATGCACTCTACTGTTGTTTCCCTGTAAATTGTTATTTCAACCAGTGTATCCATGGTTTCTGACTGGAACTTTTTATGCTATTGAGGTCCTCATTAAGTTCCTTGAGCATCTTTACAAGTAGTGTTTTGAACTCTGGATCTAATAGATTGATATCTCCATTTTGTTTAGTTCTCATTTTTGAAATTTTGATACCTTCTTTCATTTGATCCGTGTTTCCTCCTCTCCTCATTTTGGCAGCCTCCCTGTGTATGTTCTATTATTTGGTAGAGCTGATATGACTCCTATATTGGGATTGTGTCCTAATGGTGTGGGTGTCCTGTACAGTCTAGTGGCACAGCCTCCCTTATCATACAAGTGTGTCTTAGTGTGAGCTGAGTACATCTTCCTCCTGTAGTTGAGACTGTAGCTGTCCAAGTGTGCAGGTTCTGGAGTTTCCCAGGTGGGGCCGGCCAAGGTTACCCCTCATCTATGTCCTTCCTGGGGTCACACTGCTTGAGCCATAGAGCAATCATAGAGATGGCTGCTACTTGTGCTGGGCTTGTAGATTCCCAGGCAAAGCCAAGCTGTGAATCTAGTCTGGCTACTGCTAGTGCTGGACCTGGGGCTCATGAGGCCAGCCATTGCTTGCTTGAGAGGATTTAGGTAGATGTGAAACATGTGCCAAGACCAGCCATCCATATTGAAAAGAAGCTTGGATAGGCCCATAATTTTGGTGGGGCAGAGTCTCTGGGGATCTCCAAGGCAGGTCAAACAGTGCTAACCATGTTGATGGAATCTCAAAGATGGCTTCACCTTTGGCTCTGTGTGAAGGGTGTTTAGAAAAGGGATAGTGATCACTGCTCACCTGTATGCCAAACACGTCTGTTTCCCCCAGTATGCCACTGGTGCATTTCAAACTGCCACCCCGGTGATGGAGCTCAGAGGTAGAAAGTCTGCGTAGGTGAGTCCTTATGTGGGTTCTTTAATAGAACTGCTTCCACTGACTCAATCCCCTCTGATTTTTGCAGCCAGAAGTTTTGAGGATTTGCTTTCCCGGCACTGAAACCCTGGGCTGGTGAGGCCTTGTGTGGGGCTGGGACTCTTCACTTCCAAGGCACCCCCCTGAATTTTTATTCACCACACAGTGGTGGGGGGACCAGCCGTTTCTGCGTCTGCACTCCTCTTACCAATTTCTATGGATGTGGTTTCTTTAATTTCATGGTTGTCAGACTTCCAATCAACCCCATTTCTGATGGTTCTGAGTAAGAGTTGTTCTGTATTTTAGTTGTAATTTTGATGCAGCCTGTGAACATAGCTGCCCGTGCTGCCATGTTGGCCAGAAGCAGATTATACAGTGTTAAACTTAAGAATTTTGTTTGGTTCTGTTTTAGATAATATTTTCTTTCTACGTGCTGTTTGTGTTTTTCTTTAATTTTTGAACTGGTTAATAATACGTATAACAGATGTTACAAAATGTGTCTGCAGTCCATTACATGTTAACTTTGTGTCTGATTGAATGACCAACTTTTCTCTTCTCAGCCACATTTTCAAATTCTTCATATGTATTACTTTTTTTTTATTTTAGTATGAATGTTACATTTTGAAAATAATAGGATTTTGTTTTCTTTCATTTAATATCTGTGATGTTTGTTCTCTCAGGTATTTGATCATTTTTAAATCAATATGTTCTTAGATAAGGCTTAACTGTAAGTTTTGCAAATATGTGCCTAGCATTAAGTTATCCTTACCACTGAGGTATATGCTACCTCACTACTGAACTCCCAGATATTCAATGAGGACTTTTTCACCTAGTGTGAGACTTGGGAATTGTTCATCTCATACTATTACATCTCATAGTTTTCCTGAAATTTTCTGTTTGGTCTCATGTAATATTTCACCCTATACATGAATCAATTAGTATTCAAGCAAGAGATCAGATATGCCTGCTATGTACTGAATGTCTGTGTAAGATGAAGACCTCGGTATCTCATATTTAACATGATCACTCTGGTAGATTCCACTGTATTGTACCATGGAAATTTCTAAGAGTACAAGTTAAATGTTCTCATATGAAAAAAGTATGTTTGGTGATGAATATGTTAATTAGCCTCATGAAGGGAATACTTTTACAATGTGCTTATGTATGTATATCAAATCATTTCATTGCATACTTTAATATCTTATAGTTTTATGAATTAAACCTCAATAAAGCTGAAAAATCAAAACAAAAAAACAATACCTATGTACGCAAACTGTGATCAAAGAGAACTTAGACTATTACTCATCCTCCACAGGAAGGTAAAATAAGAGATAACTTGGTATCAGTGATTTGTACAGAGTGGGACAAAAGTAGGTTTACCGTTGATCACATGGAAAATAATACAGGAATGAATAAATAAGAATACAAGAATAAACTGGGTTTTGCATACTTACAACTATAAACCTACTTTTACTCTATCATGGATATCAAATTATCACATTGTATGCATTAACATTTTACAATTTTTTCAATTATATCTCAGTAAAGCTGAAGAAATCAAAATCACAGAAAATACCTACATACATACACAAACTCTGATCTAGAGAGTTTAAAGTATTAAATATTTCTTCAGAGGAAAATAAGAGTACAGATAACACTAAAATCCTGATATGACATTTATTTATTTCTATAATTAATCATTCTTAATTTGAAGAAAATATATTTGCAATATTATATTTTTCAATATTTATATGGATATTTGAATGAAGAAATTTTATTATTTCTTTTCTATATCCTGAATATAAATTATAATATCAAACAGTTATATAAGCTTTTAATAATATATGTTAGGGACTTTTTTCAAGAGTATTTTTGTTGCATTTTTCCATTACCATTTAGTGCCCTTATGCCACCCTCCCCACCACAATCGTCATGCTGTTGTCCATGTCCATGACTTCTTTCTCCTTTTTGCTCAGTCCTTCAACCCCCTCAGCTCTGCACTCCCACTAGCTGTCAACCTGCTCTCCATCTATGAGTTTGTCCACATTTTTTCCTTGTTAGTTCAGTTTGTTCATTAGATTCCACAAATGAGTGAAATTATATGGTATTTGTCTTTCACTGCTGGTTTATTCACTTAGTATAATGTTTTCCAAGTCCACCCATACTTTTGCAGAAAATAAAATTTTCTTTTTTTACAGCCTAATAGTATTCCATTGTGTAAATATCCCATAGTTGTTTTATCCACTCATCTACTGATGGACACTTAGGCTGTTTCCATATCTTGATGATTACAAATAATACTGAGGTGAACACAGAGGTGTTTATATTCTTTCAAATTAATGTTTCGAGTTCCTTCAGATATATTCCCAGAAGTGGGATCATTGAGTCAAAAAGAACATACATTTTTAATTTCTTGATGTATTTCCATACCGCTTTCCACAGTGCCTGCACCAATCTCATTCCCACCTACAAGGCAAGAGGGTTCCCTTTTCTCCATATCTCTAAGCACTTGTTTGTAGAATTATTGATGATAGTCATTCTGACAGGTGTGATGTGACACCTCATCATTATTTTAATTGGCATTTGATGAATAGTGATGTTAACCATCTTTTCCTATGTCTATTGGTTATCTGTATGTCCTTTTTGGAGAATTGTCTATTTAAGTTTTTGCCCATTTTTTAATTGTGGGTTTTTTTGTGTGTGTTGAGATTTGTAAGTTCTTTATAAATTTTGGATATTAGCCCTTACCAAGTTATTCAGTGAATATGTTCTCCCATTTGGTAGTTGTCTTTTATTTTGTTAATGTTTTTGTTTCCTATGCAAAACCTGTCTAGTTTGATATAGTCTCATTTGTTTATTTTTTTATTAGTTTCCCATTCCTGGGGAAATAAATTAAATAAAATATTGCTATGAGTAATGTCTGAGATTTTGCTGTCTATGTTTTCTTCTAGAATTTTTATGGTTTTGGGTCTAACATTTAAGTCTATAATACATTTTGAATATGCCCTTGTGTGTGGTGTAAGAAGATGGCCTAATTTCATTTTTCTGCACATTAGTCCAACACCATTTATTGAATAAACCATCTTTATCATATTGTATGTTTTTGCTTATTCTGTCAATTGTTTATTAACTATAAAGGTGTGGGTTTATTTCTGGGTTCTCTATTCTGTTCCAATAATTTATATGCTTGTTTTTATGAGTACCATGCTGTTTTGATTACTATGCCTTATATATAACTTCATATTAGGTAGTATGATTCCTCCCACTTTGTTCTTTGTCAGGATTGTGGTTGCTATGTGGGTCTTTCTGTGGTTCCTTATTAATTTTTGAAATATTTGTTCTAGTTCTATGAAATATGAGGTTGGAAAATTTATAGGAATATATTGAATCTGTAACTTGTTTCGGGTGGCATGGACATTTTAATGATGTTAATTCTTCTAGTCTATGAAGATCATATGTGCTTCCCTTTATTTGTTTCTTCAATTTCTTCATTGTCTATAATTTTCTGAGCACAGGTCTTTTACAACCTTGGTTAGATCTATTTCTAGGTATTTTATTCTCTTTGCAGCAATTGTGAACTGGATTGTTTTTTTTTCTTTATGTCCCTTTCTGTTAGTTCATTAATAGCATGTAAAAGTGCAACTGATTTCTGGATATTAATTTTGTATCCTACTGCTTTGCTGAATTCATATATCATTTCTAATAGATTCTTGGTGGAATCTGTGGGTCTCTCTGTGTATAATTCATGTCATCTGCAAATAATAACTGTTTTATTTCTTCTTTTCTAATTTGGATGCCTTTTATTTCTTCTTCTCATCTGATTGCTGTGGCTAGGACTTCCAGTACCATGTTAAATAAGTGAGGTGAAAGTGGACATCCTTGTTTTGTTCCTAGTCTTAAGGAGAACTCTTGTAGTTTTTGCCCATTGAGTATGATGTTGGCAGTGGATTTCTCATATATGACCTTTATTATGTTTAGGTATGTTCCCTCTATTTCCAGTTTGCTGAGATTTTGACCATAAATGGATATTGAATTCTATCAAATGCTTTTTCTGCATCTATTGATATTATTATGTGGTTGTTCTCCTTCATTTTGTTTATGTAGTGAATCACATTTATTGATTTATGAATGTTGTACCAACCTTGAATTCCTAGGATAAATCTCTTGATCGTGGTGTATGATCATTTTGATGCATTGTTGTATTTGGTTTGCTAATAGGTTGCTGAGCATTTTAGCCTCTTTGTTTATCAGGGCATTGAACTATAATTTTCTTTTTTTGTAGTGTATTTATCTAGTTTTGGAATTAGGATAATGCTAAATTTGTAAAATGATTTTGGGAGCATTCCCTCCTCTTGAATATTATGAAACAGTTTGAGAAGAAGATGTGTTAGTTCTTCTCTGAAATGTTTGATAATATTCACCTGTTAATCCTTCCGGTAATTTTTTTGTTTGTTTTTGAGAGTTTTTTTTATTACTGCCTCAATTTTACTAGGTGCAATCTGTCTATTCAGATTTTATGTTTCTTCCTGATTTAGTTTTGGGATATTTTATGAATCTAGAAATTTATCCATTTTGTTTAGTTTGTCCAGTGTGCTGGCTGTTCACAATATTTTATTACAATCCTTTGTATCTCTCTGGAGTCATTGTTATTTCTCCTCTTTCATTTCTAATTTTATTTATTTGGGTCTTCTGTCTTTTTTTCCTTGGTTTGTCTAGTTAAAGATTTGTCAACCTTGTTTATCTTTTCAAAGAACCATCTCTTGGATTCATTGATATTTTGTTTTGTTTTAGACTCTCTTTCATTTATTTCTGCTCTGATTATTATTTCCTTCATTTTTCTCACTTTGGGCTTTGTTTGTTGTCCTTTTCCAAGTTCCTTTAAATGTAAATTTAGACTATTTATTTGAGATATTTATTGGGTTTTGAGACAAGCCTGTTATGCTATGAATTTCCTTCTTTGGATTGCTTCCCTGTGTCCCACAGATTTTGGGTTGTTTTGTTCTTGTTTTCATTTATTTCCAGGCATCCTTTGATTTTTTTCTTTATCTTGTTGTTGACCCATTCATTGTTTAATAACATGTATTTAGTGTTTCTGTCTTTGTGCATTTTTTCAGTGTTCTTGTGATTGATTTCTGGTTTCATCACATTGTGTTCAGAGAAGATGCTTGATATGGTTTCAATACTCTTAAATATATTGAGACTTGTTTTGTGTCCTAACATGTGGTATAGCCTAGAAAATGTTCCAGGTGCACTTGAAAATTATGCATATTCTGTTGCTTTGAGGTAAAATGCTCTAAAGATATCAATTAAATCCATTTGCTCTAGTGCGTCACTTAAGGTTGCTATCACCTATTGATTTTCTGCCTGGATGATCTATCCACTGATGTCAATATGGTATTAAAATCTCTGATTATGACTGCATTTTTGTCAACCTCTCCCTTATGTCCATCCAGATTTGTTTTACATTTTTAGGTGCTCCTATGTGGGGTCTGTAAATGTTTCTTAGAGTTATATCCTCTTGTTGGATTCTTCCCTTTATCATTGTGTGTTGTACTTTTTTCTTTATTATGGCCTTAGTTTTAAAGTCTATTTTTTCAGATATAAGTATTGATATGCCAGCTACTTTTTTCCATTCTGTTTGAATGAAATATCTTTATTGATCCCTTTACTTTTAGTCTGTGTGTATATTTCAGTCTGTGGTGGGTCTCTTGAGGCAGCATACTCATGGGTCTTATTTCCTTATTCATTCAGCTACCCTGTGTCTTTTGGTTGAAACATTTAAGCCATTTCTACTTAATGTGATTATTGAAAGATATGTATTTAGTACCATTTTATTATAGATTTTTTTCTTCTGCTTTTTTTCCTTCTGTCTCTTTGTCTTCTTAAATCAAGCCCATTAAAATCTGTTGCAGTACTGGTTTAGTACTAACAAACTCCTTTAGCTTTCTCTTGTCTGGGAAGCTTGTTGTTTTTCCTTTGATTTTAAATGATAGCCTTCCTGGGTAAAATAGCTTTCATTTTAAGTCTTTGCTTTTCATCACCTTGAATATTTCATATTACAGCCTTCTGGCCTGAAATGTTTCTGTTCAGAAATTAGATGACAGTCTAATTGATGCTCCCTCATATGTAACTACCTGCTTTTCTCTTGTGGCTTTTAGGATTCTCTCCTTGTTTTTAAGCCTTGTCATTTTAATTATGATGTATGTGTCTTGGTGTAGGCCTCTCTGGGTCTAATTTGTTTTGGACTCTCTGAGCTTCCTGGATTTGTGTGTCTTTTTTATTCATCAGATTAAGGAAGTTTTCAGTTATTATTTCTTCAAATAGGTTCTCCATCTTCTTCTGATATTCCCATGATGAGGATGTTGGTGCACTTAATGTTGTCCAAGATGTTTCTCATGCTCTTCTCATTTTTTAAATTCTTTTTTTTCTTTCTCTTCTTGGATAATTTTTTTCTATCTGTCTTCCAAATCACTGATTCAGTTCTCTGCTTCATCTAACCTACTGTTTATTCCTTCCAGTGTATTATTTATTTTTGGATATTGTATTCTTTATTTCTGACTGGTCCTTTTTCATGGTTTCTGTGTCTTTTTTCATGCTGTTGGGTATCCTTATAATCATTACTTAAACTTTATATCTGATAAATTGCTTGCCTTCATTTCATCTAGTGCATCTTCTGAAGAATTATCTTTTTTCTTCATTTGAAGTCTGTTTCTTTTTCTTCCCACTTTGGATGCTTCTTTGTATTTGTTTCTATTTATTCAGATCTGCAAAGACTCTCTGGTATATGTCTTTGTCAGACACTGTTTGTGACTGGCCCTGTGTGAGAGCTATCAGCTATCCACAGCATGTGGCTCCAAGTTGGGCTTTTTTCTTTGTTTAGAAAGTACCAGGTTGTGCCCCAAGGCTGGCTTTTATCAGCACTAGGCCTGAGTAGGATCACCTAAATTCTTAGGACTCCCAGAGATCTGCCTTCATCATTAAACTTAATCAATGATATAGCCTCAAGCTGTACTTAGCAGCCAGGCTTAAGCTCCACAGTGTAGGCTACAGTAAATCCTAGGGGTGGCTATTGCTTTCCTTCAGGCTGATGCCACTTGGAGGGGAGTGCTCTGCCTGAGAAAGACATCTTCCATAGTATGGGGACTCAGCACAGAGATCCTGGTGGATGTTTCTTCAGTTCTCTTCCTAGATCTGCCAGCCAGAAATTCTCCTCATACATCTCTAGTCCACTCTGCCCTCACTCTGCTGGAGCCCAGGGTACGTGGCTGCAAATGGATTTTTTTGTTGGTCCATTAAAATGTTCTCTTTGTCTCCAGTTGTATCTCCCTGGTGGACAGAATCCTCACAGCTGGCTGTTATCTGGGTTCCTTTACTGGCTCTGGTGCTATACGTAGGCTGGGGAGCCCGGCTTGAGGTTTAAACCAAGTATTTCTCAAGAGGAGCCCCCTGGCCACTGAAATATTCTTCCAGGACTTTAGCTGCCACTGATGAGAGCCAAGTCAGCTCTCTTTTGCCTCCTCTGCATGCCCTACCAGTCACATTGTGGTGAAGTGGTTTCTTCCGTTTGTCCTTGGTTATAAGGCTTCTCTCCAGCTGGTGTTCATTTGGTTATTCAGATGACTTCTGTACAATTTATTTGTAATTCCAGATAGGTCCTTGGAGGAGGTTAGTGTTGCTTCTATTTAGTCATCTGCCTTCTTGAGTATCCCCAAGAGTGTTTGTAAGTGTTATTTGAAAAAGTGGAAGTAAAGACCTGGCCAGGTGGCTAAGTTGATTGGAGTGTCCTCCCATACACCAAAAGTTTGCCAGCTCAGTTCCCAGTCAGAGCACATTCCTAGGTCGTGGTTTCATCTCTAGTTGCAGAGTGTACAGGAGGCAACTGATCAATGTTTCCATCTCACATGGATGTTTGCCTATCTCTCTCTTTCTCTCGCCCCTCCTCTCTCTCTAAAATCAACAAATATATCCTCAGGAAGGATTTTAAAAAGCAGAAGTAAAAATGAACAACCCTCATTTGTCATTATTAATAGAATTAAATGATGTGCTTGCTGAATTTAGTGACCACATCAAAATGATAATAAATGATAAGTGAGAATAAAACAAGAAAAACAGTATGAAAAATAAGAGTAGAACATGAGGATTTTTTTAAAAGCTGAATTTATTTAATATGTGTATAGCATCAAAAATGAGGCTGAGTAACAGAAAATGACAGCGTAGAGAATGTAGGGACAACATGATGAAACTGCCTGATTATAATGTAGTAAAACAAACCTGTGATGCATAACAGAAAATACATTTCTATTTTGAGTCTTAGCATTTTTAACATCTCACTACCAGCTAATGACCTACATAAAAAACTGGACTGTGCTTTAAATATTTTTGTATCTGTGGTATCTAGAATGAGTCCCATGATGAAAGAATAAATTAACAAATGAATAAATAAGTGAAACAGTGTTATATTTTAGTAGAATATAATTAAATATGACTCATGTGACTCATAAATTACTATGAACAAACGATATGGAGAAAATTAATCTAGATAGGACAGAAATTGCTTTTCTCTGGAAATTTTACCATTTTTCCATACGACACTCTGCATTCTTTCTTCCCAAGGAAACAATTAATTGTTTAATTTCTTCTCTGTAAAATGAAACAGAATTCTAAAATTATTTTACTTATATTATTCTGAGCTCTGTATTATTGTTCCAGTAAAAAAACAGCATTTCAAAATCCAATATTAATTAATTTAATTAATAAAATATTACATAAATCTCCTTCACATCATTAAGTTGTTTGGTCACAGTTAAGAATAGACAGGGCACTCATACTAATTAGATCTCATTAGATCCTCAAACTTTCCACATGTAAAAAGTAATTTGACTGACTGATGGTTGTGACAACTGTGAGACAGGGGAACACAAAAATAAGGACACAGTAGAATCAGCTCAAATGTATGTAAATAGAACCCACTCTTAAAAGATGAAGAATATTTTCCTTTTTCCCATTTGTATTTCCTGTTGAAATTTGACATTTCTATATAACCAGTCTGAGAAGAAGTTCTGACTCACATTATCACTGTTAATTTTCCATAGACCCTGAAAAAGGGTCACTTGAAAATGTCATACATCTAGAAAAAATTACTCAAGCTTCATTTGTGTAGTATAAAGGGGAAAGTTGAAAGAGATGAACATGTAAATATCTGCCTTGTAGAACAAAAATTAATGAGAATTTTCTTTCTCCCTCAATATATACCATTGAGAAGCCAGAGAAACTTGCTTGCAAGAAATCCAGGCTCTCTAGCAGGATAATAACAACAGTAACAAAGTTAACATATTTGCATTCTTGCTTCCTTATTTTAAAATGGCATTTGATGATTTTACTCCCTGTTTTCTTATTTTTTTAATAACATTGTGAAAATATTCTGAAATGCACATTTTCATTCCCCTCAAACTTAGAAACATGATGCCTGTGATAGTTCTTTGCCCTTGTGGAGATTTATGACAACCTAGACACCTGGCATAGTTTCAATCACCTTCAGAAGTACTTTCACAGAAGAGCTGCCTCGGTGAGGTTTTTTCTCTTCGAAGTGTTCATCATGAGTTTGTTGTGACCATCAGTTCAGCCAGTCTCTTCATAAAGCAATCTGTAAAGACAAGTCTGCTTAGGGGTAATGCTGTTCATATTTCCAAATACCCTAATTACAAAATGTAACGAATAAAATTAAAATTAAATGGAGTCTCACCCATGCTCTGTTGTTTCACTGTTAGTACAGCACTCTCCTTTGACAACTGCACATATTTTTTTATTTCTTTCATAAGGTAATCTTCATAGTGAACCCCATTTTTTTAGTTGCCTTGGTTTTGGCATCTTTCTCTAATATAAACATCACTTTGAGTTCATCCTGATACTAAATCTTAATGTAACAGATGCCATTAGAAACTAAAACCAAATATTTCTGTATCCTGGTAGTCATAAATCTGAAAGGATGTTTCACATAGGTAATTCATTTTTACTTTTCTCCTAAGTACTATATTTTCTCCATAACTAACCCTGCAAGACATACAGTTCAGTGGCATATTTAAACATGAGTTCAGCAATACTGTGGTGGTTCAGAATGGCAGGGTACATAACAGTTCCAAAGGGAGATGAAAGAAACAAACTCAAAACTCCTGGGAACCTGAGGACCATAGATCACCTATTTGAAAGCCTTTTCTTTTTCTGATTTGTTTATTTTTTCCCCGAATCTCATAACTGCATGTACTTTTATATCACAAACAACTTATACTTAACTGTTATACCTTGGTGTTTCAGGCAAGTTTTGATCAGTATGCAGCATTTTTTTCTTCTCTAGACTTTATTTTTAAATTAACATTTCTAAAGTACTTCAAACTTTTAAAAGACTGTCTTTGCTCTTCTTTCCTTCCAATGAGGAAAAAAGTTGATTTCTTAAATCTATTTACAGCTTTTTTTTTTTGACAAACACTGAACATAAGCCAAATCTATTCAGAAATCATGGTTTAAAATAAAATAAATTTAAAAAGAAACATTTGTTTCCTAGGGCAGTAAATAGTTACATAACGTATCGGTTACCTTATATTAAAACCATGCAGTACTTCTTCTGCCAAATGTATTTCTCAACTTATATTTAAAATAAATATTTACAATTAATTGCTTATAATTAATTTTAGATCATTTCTGATCCACAGTATTCCTTATAAAATATTTTTCTTAGATTCATTAAGCACAAAGACACCATATAAGTATTTTTAAACTTAAAAAAAAAAAGAATAATTCTCCAAAATGTACTTTCTAATACTGGACATAAAATCTTCTCTTTCATCACTTGAGCCTTTTATTCTCTAATTCACATTTACTGCTTTTACTTGAAAACCTACGATAGGGCTTTATCACCCACAGATTAAAGATCAACCATGTACCATGGCACAGGAAGCTTTTCACAAATTGAATTCTTCTCAGTCACTGGATTCATATTCTGCTGTGTCTGCCAAACTGTATTCAGAATACTCTAATCATAAAATATTGCTGAATCTTTTGTGCTGGTGTTTATATGCCATTAATTGCATGGATTCCCTTCTTCCCTTCAACTATTAAAATATGCAAGTTGTTGCTACCTCCTCACTCACATTGGTATGTTGGGGTTTCCATAACAAAATACCACAGATTGGGTGGCTTAAACAACAAAATGTATTTGCTCACCATTTTAGAGGCTAAAAGTCCAAGATCAAGGTGTGCATAAGTTTGGACTCTCCTGAGTACTCTGCATTTGGTTTGGAGACGGCCACCTTCTCACTTTGTTCTTATATGGTCTTTATTCTGATGTTTCTTTTGTGTGTCCAAATATCGTCATTTAAGAACACCAGTCAGATTAGATTAAGATTTATCTATATGAACTCATTTAATTATCTCTTTAGTTAATTATCTCTTTAAAGCCACCATCTACAAACAGGTCACGTTATGAGGTACTAGGAGTTAGGGCTTCAGTACGTGACTGGGGCAGTGGTGGCGTGGATGCAGGGAAGCACACCATACAATTCAACTCATAATACAACCCATTTGTAATTACACATTTTTCTTTTTCTACATTAGGAAATCACCTTTTCCATAAAATCACCATAGTCCAAAGAGATTATTTACAAAAACAAACAAACAAGCAAGCACATTACAGCATTATTCACAGTAGTCAAGACATGGAAGCAACCAGTGTCCTTCAATAGACTGTTTGATAGAGAAGGTCAAAATCTGTGGTACACATGCACAATAGAATATTACTCAGTTGTAAAAAAAGATGAAAATGCTGTTATTTGTGACCACATAAATGGACCTTAAGAATATGCTAAGCAAAATAAGTTGGAAAAAGTTAAGAACCGTATGATTTCACACATGTGGGTATTAAACTGAAAGTAATAATGAGCCAACAAGAAAAACAAAACTCAGAGACCTAGATAACAAACAATAGGTTGTTTTCCAGAGGGAAAGGTGGTGGGGGTACTAAAGAGTAAAGGGGGCTAAATATATGGTGACAGAAGATGATCTGACTTTGGGTGGTAAACACAATGCAATACACAGATCATGTACCATAGAAATGTACACTTAAAACCTATATATAGTCTTATTAACCAACATCACCCCAACGAATTTAAATTTAATTTAAAGAATACAGAACAAAACATTTCATTTCTGATTTTGGGAATAAATAGAATATATTTCCTAAATGATATTTCTTAGAGTTGTATAAATATCTAAAGATATCTAAGATTATCTAAATAATATTCTAATAAAATTTGTATCAAACACATCTAAAAAAGTAATTTGAGCTTTCTGAATTATTTTGTTAGTTAACTGGCTTATATAAGAAAAAGCAAATTTTGCTTTACATACTAGATCAAATGAAGAGGTGAGAAGTATGATGACCCATAAAAGGCCATGTACATCATTTTAGCAGACTATTTAGCAGGCTCCTTGAGAGCATTTAGAATATGACAACACATCCCTAGAATGCAGAGGGAACCATAAAGAATCTGACAATGACCTCAGTAGGCTGGGACCTTAGTTTCTGTCTTTACTCATTGTTAGCATTTCCTTTGTGATGCATTTACTCTATTAATGAATTTGTTATAGCATCATATTATGAGTATTAAGTAGATAAATGATAAATTAAACATTTCAACTTATGTCTTTATTCTTATTGTTAACATGTATTCCTTTTTGCCAAGGCATACTAACACTAATATTTAACAATGACAGTAAGTTTTACTAGCTTTATTAAAATGCCTATGATTAGAACAAATTGGCAAATCTCTTATACCTATGGGAAATATGAATTAGATCAGTTAATGGAGTAACAATACAAGAAAACACAAAAAAATATTATTCCTTAATTACTAATATGCTAATTGTTATTATTGCTATATTTAGATAGTTCTGTGTTACTAAGCTCCACATAGAAAATTCATTGATAACAAGGAAAAAATACACAATCTGCTAATAAGAAGAGTTCTTTCCTCAATAAGGAATTAACTGAAGCTATTTTCCAGGGGAATAAAAGAAGAAACTTTACAGAGAGATGTACTTATTGAATAGGTTATCTAGTGGCACCAGATTCCCACTGGTGTGTATATTGATCTAGAATTCAATAACCACCTGCACACTTCCTCATAGTTCAATACTAGGTTTGTGAGATGGAGTGAAGATGGACATCCATGGTCATCAAGCTGAAGTTTTGGGCTGGCTTTGAAGTTTTGAGAAAACAAAAATTGTAAGTACTCATTCAGGGATCTTTTTCTTTAAGTATCGTATTGTAAGAAAATGTAGGAAAATCTATCAGATGCCTCAGTAAAATTATACAAATACTACAATTAGCTTTCTTTTTGCTATTTTAAGTAATTGAAGGTCAGTTATATAGAAATAAAAAGAAAAAATCCAAAGTCCCTTAAGGCAGCATTCTCCACTCTAGATTAGGTCACCACTATTCTCTAGTCACCTTCTGCCTTAAAAAAAAAAAAAAAAAAAAATCTTATTTTCTTCCAATTAGTTCTTGCTTCTTTTAGAATAATTTAAGTCAACTTTGTTCCCATTATACAAACTCTATCTTTCCTACACATCCATTCCCAAGTGCACTTGTCTATACATCTCTTAAACCACTCCCAGCCATTATTATGCTGACTTAAGCTTATCACTTGTCCCATTCACCAAACTGAAGTTGCTTAGACCCCACATCCAATATATAATGTTCCTTAAATTACAGTGTTAACCCCTTACTGGCGCTGAACTCATAATCCATTGAAAGTGACTATGCAACTCCACTTGTGTGTTTTATTCAAATTTTTTAGATATTCATTTCAGTATTTATGCCACATGTGAATTGTCTTATATATCAGCATTTTACTGAAGGATATCTTTCATTGTTAGCTGATACAGGACTCTGTTTTCTGCACCCACAAATTTTTGCACAGACATGGTTACAAGACAATTTTCTCTTGCTCAATATTTTTGATAATTTTATTTTATCCTTCAGCTTCTCAAGTCCTCAAGATAATTTTTGGTAAATAACAGTCCTTCTGTGTATCATACTAAAAATCAACTCATGCTAACAGTATTTCTCTTTATTTTATACTTTGCTCAGTTTTATCACCTCCTCAACAAAGATATGTGGTGGGATAGTTGCAGTGATGCATGCAGACAATATGGTAAATTAAACAGTTATATTGCTATAAACATTTCACTATTAACATATCATCTGTTCTTTCTCTGGAGCAGTGCAAATTTTCCCCTTCAATAAATTTTGTATTCAACTAATTTTATCTTCAACAAGGAAGCATATAGTTTTGCAAAGGCATGTAAAAATTATTCTTCCCTTAAGGAACTTCAAAGATATCTGATGTAAATAATAGTCACTTAGCACTAATATAAAGAATGATTTCAATTAAACTAAATATATGAGTATGATTTACACTATAGATTCAATATAATTTTTAGTTTGATTTTTTTTTATTTGAATTTGAGGCAAGTTCCCTGGCCAGTGTGGTTCAGTTAGTTGGAGTGTCATCCTGTAACCAAAGGGTCATGGGTTCAATTCCTGGTCAGGGCATGTAACTGGGTTGTAGGTTTGATGCTTAGTTGGGGCACATATGGGAGACAACTAATCGATGCTTTTCTCTCACATCAAAGTTTCTCTCTTTTCCTTCCTCTCTCCCTCCCTCTCTCTCTGAAAATCAATGAAAAAAATTTTTGGTGAGGATAAAATAAATAAAATTGAAAATTAAGAAAAAGAAATTGAGGCCACTAAGCCATTTTTGTTGATAGTGAAAACATAATATGCATAGCTGGAATCATTTAATAAACATGCTAAAATTCTTTAAGAAATAAAAATATATTAAGAATATAGTGGAGACATTTCTACTCACAAAAGTATAATGAGTATGACACATGAAGGAAGGGGTAAAATTACATATTTATAATGCCACATAGTTTAATTCAGTTTCCTTAAAAATATGTTGCTATTTCAAGGTTTTCAGGGATAGTTTTAAACTTTAAAATAATTAAAACTGTCAACTTTTCCTTCTTGTGTTTTAACAGGTGGAAGTTCTGTATGTGTGTTCATTCCTACCTACAACACATCATAGCAAACAGAGGCCATGTTAAGTTAACAATGTGATCTAACAAAACATCACTGAATTCCAACTGCTGAAAATGTCAACCAAGAAATAATAAAGTGAGTCACAAAAGCAAACAACAACAAAAAACCCCAAACCTATACATTTTAAAAAATGAGGTACTTACAAAACAATTTACATTTCTGGCTTTTATTGTCAGTGGTGAATCTTATTTGGTAACCATTTATGAGTGTTTTATACAAGGAAAAGATTCAGAAAATGATACCCATATTTAAAAAGTCTGTGTTTTTCTATATCTAAAGAGTCAACATCATTCCAAATGCACATTTTTAGATTGAATATATACTGACAAACAGGGCTAATTAATCTCTTAGAAAACAAATTGTCAAATAGAGACACTATGATGGAAGTAGATTCTAAATCCCTTAAATAAGAGATTTTACTTTTGCAGAACTTCCAAACAGATATCTTTGTTTGATCATTGTGACTGTTAAAAATGACTGAAAAATTAATTGCTCAAAACCACTTGTAAGCATAACATGGAACAAACACACAGTTCTGTCAATCCTATGGTTCAAAGAACTGTTTTTTTTTTTTTTTTCCTTCAGATAATTGAAGCCAAGAAACTCTCTGACTAAATAAAAATTAAGGCAGAAATACCAAATTTACAGCCAAAGACTAAGTTCTGGTGCAATGTAGGTGGCATCTTGCAACCTACACCTCCCTCCTGAATACTTCAGGGATAATTTCAAACACATGCACAGACAGAAATAAAAATGTGAGCAGTCAATATGTCAGATAGAGTTAATTTGGTATGTTTTAGAATAAAAAAAATCTTGAGTTTAGTTTTCCAAAGGGAGAAAAACATTAAAGAAAGGCCTAACTATTCAAATTTCTGAAATGATTTACATTTTAATAGAACAATATATAAAGAGATATACAGAATTGTTTTTGTCATTCAAATTTCATAATCATAGGTGCATTTTAAGTGAAAAGATAAAGAAATATGTGAAATTCTAGGGGTCTTTTGATTCATTTAGATATGCCATGAGCAAGTGTTTATCAGGGTGATATGTGTGTGTGTGTGTGTGTGTGTGTGTGTATATCTATAAACAAATATCCAAACACTCTACCTATTATCTGACAAATATATTTTAAGAAGCTTAGGTATTAAGATACTGGTGTAGGGCTAATTGTCATTCCTTCTACCTATAACGCAGTTGCTTATCTTCCACTCTTTGTCCTGCTACTTCTGAGTTGTTGCCATAATAACCATTTTCATTGTTCCTGAAACATCTGTCATGATGCCTTGATTTTTACTCCACCTTCCCTGTTTTCTATAATTTTGTATTAAGTTTTCAAAAATTGCCTGAGAAGAGAAAATAGTTCTTGAAATGAAGGCATCACCATATTTTTATTTCTTTAAGTCATAATATTTCTATTGTTTTTTTATGGTTCTCTCAGTAGTTACCAGTATTGGTATTCTGACCATTTAAATAAAAAATACAATTTCTTTCTGCCCCGGGATTGCTCTGTTTCTCCACTTGCAAGACATGGAAAGTGCTCTAGTCTCCAATGCCCTATTGTAATATCTTTTAGGATAATTTCCAAAACAGTACTTCTGGAGATGTAAATACTTGTCCTCTTCTTTATAAAATCAACAAATGACTCAGCCATCTCTCTGCTGTCTGCTGTAATGATTGGCAAGTCCACTCTCATGTGTAAAATATGACCCTGGTAGGGGAAAAATCAACTTGCTATTAAGTAACATATTTCAACCATAAAAACATATTTGACATATTGATATTTCAAGAAGGTTTATGGTTCACTGACCAGCCTTCTTATTGTAAACTAATATTGGAATAATGTTTCTTAAAACAGAAATCTCATAAATGTAAAGAGAAACCAACAAGAAAGCAGAGATCAATTAACTCAAAAACGAGATCAATCTAGGAACCAGGAAAGGCAAGCTGGCCACTGAAACTGGTTTTGTATCAACCATGTCATTTAAATTTGATCTTTGTTGACCGTATCATGGCACAAAAAAACAAAGTCTAGCAAGAGAGAAGACTTCAGAGATACTATTTTTTAATTCGAATCTGGGTATTAATTACACAAAGGTCCAATATTTTTCCTCCTTATATTATACCTATTTTATAAGTCCTTTAGCATATAATGCAGAAGTCACAGTTTAAAATACTTGAAACACAATATCTTTTAAAAATTTTATTCTTGTTCGATTAGACTTGTCCCCATTTCTCCCTTATTGCTCTCCCCTGCCTTACCCACCCCTCTTTCGCACATTTAATTCACCCTCATTGTCCTTGTCCATGGGTCCTTTACACATGTTCTTTGATGACCCTCCCCATCCTTCCCCTGTTATTGCCCTCACCCCTCCCCTCTGGTCACTGTCAGTTTGTTCTTTATTTCAATGTCTCTGTTTCTATTTTGCAAGCTTGTTTGTTTTATTGATTAGGTTCCACTTATAAGGGAGATCATATGGTACTAATAATAAGTAACCCAAGTAGTCTTTTTTGGCAGTGTTCTGTACTTTTGTCATTTTTATTTCAGTGTTAACTTCATTAATTCTGCCATGTTATAATATCAACTCTCCTGCTAAATAAGCAAACATAATTCTTAATTTATGCTTTTGCCATCAACTCAAAATAATAATAATAATGATAATAGACATTCTATAGTGAGCTGCTAAAGTTAAACACACCTTTCCTATTACTTAAAGAGATAATAACAGAAATATTTGGCACAAATGTCCCCCTCAAAACCAGACTGAAGGTTATTTAAGTCAAGGCATCTAATACAGTCCATTTCATTGTGCATGCATAAAGACCAGAAGATTCTCCGTAAGATTCTTTGGAAATAAACACCAAGCTTGGGGAAATTGTCTTGAAAAAATATTCTGCTCACAAAAAAATCATCAGTGTTATTGGCACACCATATTTGACCTTAACAAAACATGCCTGCTACTGAACTTTTGATTTCAAAATCCTGAAGATGCAGTTGCTTCTCCCAGGTAGTTTTCACTCTCAGTAGAAAAATGACTCCATTTTCCCCACTCCAAACAAGCTATGCTTGCGTTTCTTAAAAGAACCTTATTAAATCTCAGTCTCATTTATCCTCTTCTTACCTGTTTGAATATTATTGTTTTTTTTAATCACTTTACCAATAATAAACCCTTTTCTACTCTCCCACTACACTTAACATAAACTTGCTAATATTTCTTCTACTTATTTTATTTAAAAACAGACTTAATTAAGCTTATGACTTATTTATCAACCCAGAATAACCTTAAATGTTCTGGTGCTTGTAGCAAATTTGCTTTCTTTTCTTTGTCCATGATATTTTATTAAATTTGATAATTACAATATGTTTTATTTTGAGGTGGAAGTTTGCTTAATCTCTTTACTCAGGGCCATATTTGGGTAAAGTAGATATTGATTAGTAGCAAAAAATAGTATACATGTGGGAGAGAGTGGTAGATCAAGGGTGGACTCACTCTTATTGAAATGGTCTAAATCCTGAACTATTGCCCCAAACTTTATTTTACAAAACTAAATGCTAAAACATTACTTTAGAACAGTTGCATTTCTACCCCTCCGAATACCTCATGACCAATAGTCTCAATATAATACTGTGCATCAAATTCCTCAGGGAAGCCTGCTCCAATGTGGATGACTAGGTCCTGAGCAAAGATATTGTGACTCATTCTTTCTAGGACAAGGGCTTTCCATTCTAAGTGCACACTAGAAACACCTATAGAAATGGGTCTCAAATTATGGTTCTTAGGCCAGCAGTTAGCATCACCTGAGAATTTAAAATACAAATTCTTAGGCTCTACTTCCTATCAATTAAGAATCTCTAAGGATAGGGCTCAGGATTCTGTATTTTGTTGAAAACTCTTTAGAGGATTCTAACGCATGTGAAAGTGTGAAAATCACTGAAATAAACTGATCTCATTATGATCTATCATGTCTTGCCACAGGCTAAAACTTTTAGTGATAGATCTTTGATGTAAAGCAGAATAAACATATAAAGCCACACTGTGTAGGGATTAGATGAACAATCTTTGAACCTGTTCTGGCATGTCAATTTATACTATGTGAGGTATTATAAATATATTGCCCAATATTACATAGAATTGATTGTCCTCTTTGTTTTTCGCAGCTCTTCATAATTTAATTACAACAGTTATTTCATTGCATAATAATAATTAATGTTTCTATCCTTCAAATTATTACCAAAATAATTGAGTTATTCTAGAATAAAAGCCATTTACCCTACCTACTATATAAAATGCACCTTGAATGTAAACATGGTCAGATATCAAAATCACTGTTTTTCTGTTTTTATATCACTGCTCAGCTCACAGACACAAACATTGTTTCTGGTTCAGAGGCTTACAAATATGCCACATATACAATATATGAGTCGATGGTAGATTATAATTTGTTTTCTTCTGTAAGACATATAATTATAATGTCTGCTAAAAAAGCATATTTTCAACATTGTGAGCGAGAGAATCTCAAACTTTCATGTATCATATATTAGCTTTTTCTCCTGTGATTTATATATAAATATTATTGTTAAAGCATCATTACTTTGATTTTGCAAGGTGATATTGATTTAATTACATTGATTCTGTATCCAGAATCAAATTATTATAATTAGCATGAAAGTATTGATTATAAGCTTTCTTTTGTAGTTAGATACATTTGTATTTCCCTTTATGATTTTAAAAATATACCAAAAGATTTCCCAAGTATTGGCATGTTAAAAATGTGTCAATTTCCATAATTTATGTTGTGAAGAGTAATTTATTTTTCTGTGTTAAGTATTTGCAAACACAGATCCATCTGGTTGCCTATACCTCATTGTTACATTTTGGTTTATCAACCTAGTCAAATAAACACATATACTCAGTAAGAGTATTCAGAAACTATATTCTTAGAGCAATCTCATAATTTTTGTAACAAAAACCCATGATCTTCATATTTATTTCCTTCCTAGTTACTGATGAGACAGAAAAAAATGACCTTTACTGGCTGACTGCCCAATGAATTCTGCACTCAGACACTGGAGGCAGTTTGATTGTGTTTTGATGTTTTCACCAACCTATTACTGTATTAACTTGATGGCAGCCAAAACATACATTTGTGATCTCATTTTTCTCCAGCAGTTTTCTTCCACTCAATCAGACATGTACACAAATACCCACAAGACAGAAGAATGCTTTTAACTGAAGTGAATCTCTTAGGAATAGTGTCATGCAAGAACCTCTTTTCAAAAGATTATAGCCTGCTATTTGTGCCAAGCCTTTTACCCCTTCGTGAATAATATTGAACTTAATGCCAGAAAGAAAAGGTGCATCATAAACAAATGATTCCACTGTGCCAAATGTCCTCATATTGCTAAAAACTGAGCAGTAATTGTAGTTTTTCTGATAAAGGCCACTGGATTTTTGTCATCTATTTTCATGATCAAGTATTAATATGATGTATCCATTTCATTAGCATTAAGGAATGTTTGTTGCTAATGTTGTGGAAGGGGAGAGTTGTGTCTTTTTCAGTAAAACACGATTCAAGCCAGAGTTGCCTTTCCTCAGCTCTCTTTCACAGTTCACTACTATAACACTGCTTAACTGCAGACACTGGAAAACTGAATTACAGCATAAATTCAGATATTATTGCTAAAAAGACACCTAAAAAACAATTTTTAGGAAATCTCTTTGCGATTATGTCCTTCCAGTCCACAGAAACCATACAAGAAAGTTCAAACTCTCACTTTAAATGAGGCCCAATGTTGGATATTAAAATTACTTCTCAGTGATCATGCACTGTGTTCATACTTGGTGTCAAAAGACTTTTAGCCATTTCCCCAAACAAATCAATCTTCAAAAATCAAAATCAAGATGAGATATTAGAATGCTATTATCAAAAAGACAAGAGCAGGAAGATGGAGGTTGTGTAGGTGAGAGCTGAGCCCACTTACTCGTGCACCCAAATGGGAAACTTAACTGATCTTGCAAAAAACAAAGTGAACAGCAAATAGAATCTCAGGTGATATGAAGCCTGGAAGCCTAAGTGTGCAGAGGACACTTCAAAATTGGTGGTAGGGGTTTTATAGGCCAATGAGAAGGTCCCCAGGCCTGGTGCCTGAGACTGAGGCTACTACGTGTACTTTGGAGAAGAGACAGGCAGTGATAGTAGCCTAGTAGCTCCCTCCACTCCCAGGGAGGGGGAAAGTCCCAGACACATGCCAGGAGAGAGTTAGATGCATAAAGTCACTGTGAGGGGAGGAAGGCAGCAAGCAACACACAGCCAATGGAGTACCCAGGCTGTGGCAGCAGTCGCTGGCTGACACGTTGCCAGAGAATTTAGGGAATCCTGGTGATATTTGGAGCTGAGAGAGGAGGTGGATGCAACTGGACATGAGCCAGATAGACTCTGGGCTTGCCAGAGGGTTGGACTGTGTAAAAGCCATGTGTGGCTTGGAGTGGCAGCTACTCACTAAGTCATTTTTTACAAGGGAACAACTGAAGCACATCATGCAGGGACTTTGTAGCAATACAGGCCTACCTAAAAAAAAATGAAATATTTCAAATAAAAAAACCTAACCCTGCATCTATAAGAACTGGAAGAATACAACAAACAAAGACCAGAGTGAGCAGAAGAAGGAAATAACCAGGATTAGAGAAGAATCAATAAATCCAAGAGATGGTCCTTGAAAAGATAAACAAAATTGACAAGCCTTTAACTAGATTCATAAGAGAAAAAAGAGGGAGGGTTAAATAAATAAAATCAGAAACAAAGGAGGAGAGAGTACAACTGACACCACATAAATACAAAGGATTATAAGAAATTACTATGAACAATTATATGACAAGAAATTTGAAAACCTGAATGAATGGACAAATTTCTAGAAATGTAATCTTCCAAAACTGAATGAAGAAAAAGCAGAAAGTCTGGACAGACCAAGAACAACTAGTGGAATTGAAGCAATATTCAGAAAATTTCTAACACACAAAAACCCTGCAACAGATGGTTTCACAGGAGGATTTTTAAAAATATTTAAGGAAGAGTTAACCTCTGTCCTTCTCAGACTATTCCAAAAAATCCAAGAAGAAGGAAGACTCCCAAACTCTTTTTATGAGGCCAGGATCCTCCTAATCCCTGTACCAGAAAAAGATACAACAAAGAAAGAAAACTACAGACCAGTATTGCTGATGAAGATAGATGCTAAAATCCTCAACAAAATATTGGTAAACAAGATCCAGCAATACATTAAAAAGATCATACATCATGATCAAGTGAGAATCATCCCAGGGATGCAAGGATGGTACAATATCACAAATCAATAAACAGATTACATCACATAAACTAAAGGAAAGACAAAAATCACATGGCCATGTCAATAGATTTGGAAAAAAGATTTGATATGGTGCAGCACCATTTATGATAGAAACACTCAGCAAAGTGAGAGTAGACAGACATACATCAACATAATAAAGGCCATATATGAGAAATCTACAGTCAACATCATTCTTAAATTGGTAAAAACTTGAAGGTTTCCCACTAAGATCAGGAACAAGACAAGGTGTCCACATTCACCACTTCTATTCAATATAGTATTGGATGTCCTAACCAGAGTAGTCAGACAAGAAAAAGAAATAAAAGGCATCCAAACTGGAAAGGAGGAGGCAAAAAGTATCATTGTTTGTAGATGACATGATAGTGCACATAGAAAATTCTATAGACTCCACCAAAAAAAACACTCGACCTCATATGTGAATATGGCAAAACAGAGGGAAAGAAAGTCAATATTCAGAAATCAGAGGCATTTCTGTACACCAACAATGAACTATCAGAAAAAAAATTAGAAAAAATCCCATTTGTTATAGCAAAGAGAAAAATAAAATACCTAGGAATAAACCTAACCAAGGAGGTAAAAGATCTGTACTCAGAAAACTACACAACACTGAAGAAAGACATTAAGGAAAACACAAACAAATGTAAGCATGTACCGTGTTCATGAATTAGAAGAATTAACATAATCAAAATGCCCATATTACCCAAAGCAATTTACAGATTCAATGCAATACCTATTAAAGTACCAATGACATATTTCACAGACATAGAACAAACAGTTCAGAAATTTATATGGAATCATAAACAGCTCTGACTAGCCTCAACAATTTTGAGAAAGAACAAAGGAGGAGGATCACAATAACTGATATCAAACTATATTATAAAGCCACCATAATAAAAAAAAAATCTGGTACTAGCATAAGAACAGACACATAGATCAACAAAACAGAATAGAGAGCCCAGAAATAAAACAAGTCTCTATGGTCAATTAATATTGAACATAAGGGGCAGGGACATAAAATGGAGTGAAAAGAGTCTCTTCGAAAAATTGTGTTGGAAACTCTGGAAGGCAACACACAAAAAAATGAAACTTGAACACCATCTTACACCATACACAAAAATGAAGTCAAGTTGGATAAAAGAGTTAAATATATATCATGATACCATAAAGGTCCTAGAGGAGCACATAAACAGGAAAATTACAGATATCCTATGCAGCAATATTTTCATTGACTTGTCCTCTAGGGCAAGGGACATAAAGGAAAGAATAAACAAATGAGAACTCATCAAATTGAAAATCTGCTAAAGAAAACATCAGCAAAATGAAAAGGGGATCAGCTGTATATGGAAATACATTTGCCAGTGATACCTCAGACAAGGGTTTGGTCTCCAAAATATATAAAAAACTTACAGGACTCCACTTCAGAAATACAAAAAAAAACAATTAAAAAATGGGAAAAGGACCTGAACAGATATTTCTCAAAGGAGGATATACAGAGGGCCCATAAAAATATGAAAGGATGCTCAGCATCACTAGCCATCAGAGAGATGCAAATTAAAACCATGATGAGATACCATTTCACACTGGTCAGAATGGCCATCATAAACAAATCAACAAACAATAAGTGCTGGTGAGGATGTGGAGAAAAGGGAACCCTAGTGCATTGTTGGTGGGAATACAGCCTGGTGCAGCTGCTGTGGAAAAGAGTATGGGATTTTCTCAAAACCTAAAAATGGAACTGCCTTTTGTCTCAGCAATTTCACAGCTGGGAAGATACCCTAAGAATCCTGAAACACCAATTAAAAAAAAAGGTAATTATACCCTTTGTGACAGCATGGATGGAACTGGAGAGTATTATGCAGTGAAAAAAGTTACATGGTCAAAGATTAATACCATATGATCTAATCTATAATAAGAACCTAAAGAACAAAACAAAAAAAATGAGCAGAATGGAAGCAATTCTTGGAAACAAGGAACAAACTGTCAGGGAGAAGAGGGAGGAGAGAAGGATATAGGAAGAAAGAAGGGGAAGTATCTAGTTAAAGGACAAGTATAATTAACACATGGACATGGACAACAAGGTGGAGATTGACTGTGGGAGGTAGGGTGGGTCTGGTCACGGAGAACAATGGAAAATCAAGACAACTCTTAACAAAACAATAAAAATAAAATCTCTAAACAAGCATTAGAAAAAAACATAACCAAGATATGCACTGACCCTATTTCTTATCATAATATTCATCCCAATATTAACTTCAACACAAACTGAACCATAAGCTTATGTAAAACTGCAGTTCTCGTGTTATTAAAAGAGATTACAGTAAAAAAAAAAAAAAGACAAGAAATACCAAGTGTTGAAAATGACGTGGAGAAAAGGATGTTAGTGAAATTTTAGGTTGGGCAGGCACTATAAAAAACAATATGGAGGTGCCTCTAAAAATTAATAAAATTACAACATGATCCAGAAATTTTTCTTCTAGGTATTTATCCACAAATTTGAAAAAAATATATTTACCCCTATGTTCAATGCATCATTATTCACAATCGCCAAGAAATGAGAAGCAACCTACATTTTCCAAGGCATTTTCTACATATACACTCCTGTATATAATGCATACTCATGTTTTTGGCCCAAATTTTCAGGAAAAAATCTTTTATTTTAACTTTTAATTAATTAATTAATTAATTAATTAATTAATTATTTATATTTAGATACTTATTTCTGTATTATAAAGGAATTTTAACATATTTGAACAAATTATGGTACAAGAAATGTTATGCAATAAACAATTAGAAAACACAAGAACAGATAGAAGGTACAAGAAATTTTATGTATGGGTAACAAATTTACGATATTTATGCATCACAGGTCAAGAACTCTTTGTCACTGTTAATATCGGAAGTATCATCTTCAATTTCTATATTACCAGTGCCTTCTGATGAGTCACTTTCCTCATCCTGATAAAATTCATCGTCCTCAGTTCTATCCATAGCATTGCTGATGCCACATTTTTTAAACGGTTTTATAACTACTTCCTTCTTGACACCATTACACAATCTTAGGATCCAATAAAAAAACTGGGCGATGGATGCTTTCTTGATCCTGCCTGTAAGTGTTGAATCATTACCAGCTGACTATACCCATTCTTTCTTCATTAAAGGGCTTAAAGGGCTTGCTTACTAACACATCAAGAGGTTGCAGTTGACTGGTTAGTACACCAAGTATCACAGCAAGTTGGGTTGGCCAAAAAGTCCATATGTTTTTTTCAGTAAAATAAAAGACACATTTTTTGTTTTCACCAATAACTGATTTAGATAATTTGAGTATGTTGGCTCTTTCCCATGAGGTATAATGTGATTGTTCTTGATTAACATCTTGATTTGATCACTATCAGCTTCAACTGGTCTTCCTCACAGTGAAGCATCATCCAGTGAGAAGTGAGAAATCTCCAGCACAAAATGTTGCAAACCACTTTTGACATATTTGATCAATTACAGCCCCTTTTCCATACACTGCACAATTTTTTTTTTAAATTTCACTTTCATTTTTACCTTTCTTGAAATAATAAAGCTTGATATGCTAAAAATGCCACTTATTTTCTTCTATTTTCCATATTAAAATGGCTAAACAAAAATTCACCAATTTTGATGTTTGTTTAAATGCACGCTGATATGACAGCTGTCACAGTATATCTAACAAAATTGTTTTGAATTAAGTTAAAGACAAATAAGCCCTACTAGAGTCATCCTATGGGGGGGGGCGTTTTGGTCAATCCAATAGTTTCAGCTGTACATCCCAGTGATTAGACATTACATAACTTAATAAGTGATCAACCTGATAGAACCACACAGACAGAAAACATCTCCTGAATGTTTTCCAGTTATTACCTTTTGGACAAAATTTCATGTTTACTCAACCAAATGCTTATTTCTGGCTTTTTTTTCTTCTTACATATCAGTACTACTAGAAATTTAAAAAAGTTTAGAAAAGCTATTCTCAAACTCTATTGTTGTTTTATCAATATGAGATGGAAGAAACATTTTCTTTGCCTTTTAGCTGAACTTACTGCCCTCCTTACAGCTTTGTATTGTGTTGCATTGAGTACACACACACACACACATACACACACACATTGGAATACATCTCAGCCATAAAAAGATGAAATATATTGTCTTCTGCAACAACATATATGAATCTTGAGGGTATTATGCTAAAGGAAACAAGTCAAATGGAAAAGGACAAAAACTATAATTTTACTCATGTGGAATATAAAACAAGAAAGTAAAAATTAGCTAATAAATCAAAAACAAACTCATAGATACAAAGCAGAATGGTGGTTAACAAAGAGGAGAGGAAAGGCAAATTGGGTAAGTGGGTCCAAATCTATGGGAAGAGGATACTGGACTTTTGGTGGTGAGCATACAATAGACTGTGTAGCTTTCCAATTATAAACCTGAAAGTTATATAATGTCATAAGCCAATGTTAATTCAAGAAAAAAAATTCAGAATATGGTAGAAATTCCAAAGACATGTTTAATCTTTAGAATAGCATCCAAAATGTAAATCTAATCACACTATGTAAATACTTTATAGGATAAAAACCTAGGCAAACATTTTTACATCAATTAGCTGAAAATTCTACGTCACTCACCACTGTAATGACTGTTCAGCATAAAAAAAAAATGAAAGGACAGAAAATAGCTGCATCAAGAAAGAAAAATACTTTCTTTGAAGTTTGCAGAAATAGAACAAGTTCTTACATGGACCACTGTATGGTCTTGTGTAAAGGCTAGTATGATTTATTAAATTCCTTTGCCACCATAAAATTTCCTTCAAATTCTAGTCAAAGTATGTTCACTAAAAGTAAAATACTCATTTCTAAAAAATAATTAAACATTTCTATATTTCCATTAATTTGTAACAGCAATTCCCTAACAAATTTTCTAAAATAAATAAAACTGATTAAACTTTTCACAAGTAAGACATGAGGCACTGACTCTTATATTCTTGTCATCTAAGTTAAATTCAACCAAGATTGTTTATAATTCAAAATGAAATGAGTAGTCTAATGGTAAAACAAAATTATTTACTATTAATATAAAAATAAGAAAATACATCTATAAATATTTACATATTTATTTTATATAATAAAAAGCCTATTTTATACCAATTTAGAAGGAAAAATAATACTAAAAATATGTAATGCATATAACATCATACCTCCATATAGTTATGTTATTAAAATACATAATATTAATTTTGCTTTATTTTTATTGATTTTATGAAAGTGTAAATTTACTAAAAGCATTCAAAATGTATATATGTGCTTATTAAAGATTTATTCTTCATTATAGAAAACAGAGATTTCACCTTTAATTGGTACAATTGTTTGAATTATATTTTTATGAAAGTATTTTCTCCATTTCTAGATATATTTTACCAATACTACTTTTACTGCCATTACTTTTTTATTTTTAATTATATTTTATTGATTATGCTGTGATAGTTGTCCCAATTTTTCCCCCTTTGCCCCCTCCACACAGCACCCCAACTCGCTTGGTAATCTCCACACCATTGTTCATGTCATGGGTCATGTGTATAAGTTCTTTGACTACTCCATTTACTATACTATACTTTACATCCCCATGGCTACTCTGTAACTACCTATTTGTCTTCTTTATCCCCTCACCTCTTCACCCTATCTTCCAAACCCATTCCCACCTAGCAACCATTAAAATGCTATGTGCATCCATGACTCTCTCTCTGTTCTTGTTTGCTTTGTTTGTTTTTTAGATTTGATTGTTGAGAGATATGTATTTTTGTCATATTAATGTTCATAGTTTTGATCTTCCTTTTCTTAAGTAAGTCCCTTTAATATTTCATAAAATAATGGTTAGGTGACAATGAACTCCTTTACTATTTTCTTGTCTGGGAAGTTCTTTATCTGCCCTTCAATTGTAAATGATAGCTCTGTTGGGTAGATCAATCTTACCTATAAGTCTCTGCTTTTCATGACTTTGAATTTGTATTGCTAGTCCCTTCTAGCCTGCAATGTTTCTTTTGAGAAATCACCTGACACTTTATGAGAACTCCCCTATAGGTAACTAACTTCTTTTATTTTGCTGCTTTTAAATTTCTCTCTTATCTTTAATTTGTGGCATTTTAATTGTGATATGTCTTGGAGTGGGCCTCCTTGCATCTATTTTGTTTGGAACTCTGTGCTTCCTGGACTTGCATGTCTATTTCCTTCACCAAATTAGGGAAGTTTTCCTAATTACTTTTTCAAATAGATTTCCAATTTCTTGCTCTCTCTTCTCCTTCTGGCACTCCTATGATGCTAATGTTGGACCTCTTGAAGTTTTCCCAGAGGCTTCCTATACTATCTTTATTTTTTTAGATTCTTTTTTCTTCTTTTTGTTCTGATTGGTTGTTTTTTGTTTCCTTATTTTCCAAATCATTAGTTTCATTCTCAGCTTCATTCACTCTATTGTTGTTTCCCTGTAAGTCAAAGAAACTGACTTCAAAGCATCATTAAAATTTTAATTATTCACTGGAGAAAGATTTGAGGATATGTGGTATGGCAGCTTGAGGGACGATATAAAACTATGGAAACAGGAAACTGTAGCACACTCACAACATCAGTCAAGTAGTCCAGGTGTTTAGAATATGGGATACAGAGTTTTGTACTTTTGTCCACACACATCAACTTTGCTATATTAAATCCTTGATCCTAATATTCAACTATTGTAGGCTGCTTGTCCCACCCCTCACTACTCTGCCTATCTCTCATGCATACTTTTAACGTATCCATTGCTCTTTGAAATCATGATTAAAACTAGACACAATGTGTCATATATGCTTAGATGAGCTTTGACTATAGAGAAAGGCTGTTCCTTCTATTGATATGGATGCTATAATAAACTCGTACTAATACACATTTTAACCAGTTTATTAGCTGTATCATCTAAATTTATCTTAAATAAAAATTCTAAGGTGGTGTTTTTTTTCCTACTCCCTTTCCCAAACTGTTGGTAAACTCAGTCTAACCACCTGTAGTTTATGTTTTATACTTAATTTGAATTTCCTGTTGATAATTCTGATTTTATATAATTTTTATCTTTACAGCAGCATACATAAGTTTTTTTGAGATTTTAGTATTCTTGTTCATATTATAAAAATATATGAAGACTAAGCTATTAAATTCTATTTAAAGATAATAATCTACCCTCAACAGAGAATATCCACAGGGTTAATTCAATCCTTCATTCAATGTAAATTCAGTCTAATTTCTCAATAATGACTAATTCCTTGAGTCAAATGTTCTCCCTTAATCATTAACATTAATTTATCAAGATAGTCTCTTTTTCCTGGGCAATTATTATGAGCTATTAATCTGATAATTTTATATTTTTATATTTTCTCTAGAAATTGTGAATTATAAATCTCTCTTCCATCTATTCCATGATAGGTTATTTAACTCTTTAACAAAACTGTATATTAAATATAAAATATGTACAATATTTTCTATAGAGCTAAACTGGGATCTCGTGGAAATGGGACTCCCAAGAAACAGTTTTCACATGTCTCTGTTCTTTGAAATAATTTTTTCATTTCCCTTTTTCCCTTTTGGTGTAGATGAAAGAATAGAACTGGAACTGAATGTTACTACCTTCCTTTTATGTTCTATAATACCACACTGCAAAGATTAGACCTTTTACTTTCTCAAGTTATTCTTATTATGATAGGATCACAAAGTATTCATTCCATAATCCATTGTTTTGTCAAAACGTAGTTCCTACTAGCAAAGTGCTATTTGTGACACAAATTTTTTTTCTGTGTCTGGAAAGTTATATATAACTTATTAGAAAATTTCTCTTAGCACCTTTTAGGCATACAGTTAAAAATTAGCTGATAATTTTCTCCCTAACTGTATTCCTACTTTTAAAAGCAAATTTCTGAATTTGCATATAGTAAGGATTTTTTTTAGTTCCTGTTTTAAGTTGTTTAGTAATAACTTTTGGAGTGCTGACAGGCAGAGGAACTTTATATACTCTTTCCTACTACTAGAAAAATAGACACATCCTTCATACTTTAAGTTAAATTCATAAGACATTTTTTGTTAAGAAAATAACACAAATCTCACTTACTACTAATGTGTTTAAGAAATTAAGTAAGACTTCTGGCTAAGATGGAGGCATAGGTGGACACACTGTGCCTCCTCTCACAACCAAAATTAAGGACAACAAAGATTTAGAAACAAGAAAACAACCAGAACTAATAGAAAATTGAACTATACGGAAGTCCAACAACCATTCATCCAGGCCGGTGAGAGGGGCGGAGTCCCAGCAGGAAAAAGTGGAGGTGCGGACCTGGCACGCAGGCAGCAGTGGCTGGCAGACCCCAGGTGCACAGGCGGCAGCTAGCAGACCCCGGGCATGGGGTGGCAACTGTGCAGACCCAGTGAGGCCGCACAAGGCAGCTGGCTGACCGGGTAGTCCCACATTCACACGCAGATAATCCAGGTGAAGGGGAAGCAGTGGAAGGGACTGGAATCCGAGAGAGAGCAGAGCAAGTGCCATTGTTCCCTCTCAGAACCCACCCCCACATTCAGAGTCACTACCCAGCAACTGGGATGCACTGTCCTGGGGAACACATAAGGCTCCACCCCTCACTACATAACAGCCGCAACTAGACCAAAAAAACAAAAACAAAAAACAGAAACAAAAGTGGCTCAAACTGGAGAACAAATCAAAGCCCCAGAGCCAATTTATCTAAGTGATGAAGAGATCGCCAACCTATCAGATGCACAATCCAAAGCCCTGGTGATCAGGATGCTCACAGAATTGGTGGATTTTGCTCACAAATTAGGTGAACAAATGAAGGCTACAATAAGTGAAATGAAGAAAGATGCATGGGGAACCAACAGAGATGGGAGGAAAACTGGGACTCAAATCAATGGAGTGGACCAGAAGGAAGAAAGAAACAACCAAACAGAAAAGAATGAAGAAACAAAAATTCAAAAAAATGAGGAGAGGCTTAGGGACCTCCAGGACATCTTTAAATGTCCCAACATCCGAATTATAGGGGTACCAGCAGGGGAAAAGGAAGAGCAACCAGTGGAAAACTTATTTGAACAAATAATAAAGGAGAACTTCCCCAATCTGGCAAAGGAAATAGACTTCCAGGAAGTCCAGGAAGCTCAGAGGGTCCCAAAGAAGGTGGACCCAAGGAGGAACACACCAAGGCACATCATCATTACATTAGGCAAGATTAAAATGAAGGAGAGAATTCTAGAAGCAGAAAGGGATAAGGGGACAGTCACCTATTCACCTACAAAGGAGTTCCCATCAGACTGTCAGATGAATTCTCAAAAGATACCTTACAGGCAAGAAGGGGCTGGAAAGAAATATTCCAAATCATGAAAGTCAAGGACCTACATCCACGATTGCTAGATCCAGCAAAGCTGTCATTTAGAATGGAAGGGAAGATAAAGTGCTTCTCAGATAAGGTCAAGTTAAAGGAGTTCATCATCACCAAGCCCTTATTCTATGAAATGTTAAAGGGACTTATCTAAGAAAAGGAAGATAAAAAATATGAACAGTAAAAAGACAGCAAACTCACAGATATTAACAACCACACCTAAAACAAAAGCAAACTAAGCTAACATCTAGAACAAGAACAGAACCACAGAAATGGAGATCACATGGAGGGTTAGCAACAGGGGAATGGGAGGAGGAGAGAGGGGGACAATTTACAGAGAACAAGTAGCATAGACGGTGGGTAGAAAATAGACAGGGGGAGGGCAAGAATCGTGTGGGAAATGTAGAAGCTAAAGAACTTATGACACATGGACATGAACTAAAGGTGGGGAATGTGGGTGGGAGGGGGTGTGCAGGGTGGAGGGGAATGAAGGGGGGAATGGGACAACTGTAATAGCATAATCAATAAAATATATTTAAAAAAGAAATGAAGTAAAAATAATTATATTGAGCTATTCTGCATATTTAATAACAAATAGGAATTGAGATATGTAGATTATTAGTATATGATCTGCTATTACTTGTGTTTACCTTTAAGAATCAATCTTTGTTCCAAGAACCTGGTGCTATTAAGTTTACAAAGCAGTGTTTCCTTATTATATCAGACAAGGCACTAGTACTTTACTTCATTGAAAATTCTTAATCACTTTTCAATTTTTTTCATTTAGTCTTACCACCATCTGTTTTTTTATTTTCCGTAATAATTTAGAGAATCTATGTATGGCAAAGTTTTTGTTCATGAAGTACCTAAAAATAGAGAAGGACAAATAAACTATTTCATATCATTATTGATGTCACAAAAAGGCTTGAAGAAGCAAGGACAAACCTGTGGTTCAATTATTGCAGCATTAAGCTTCTTAACTCTAATTCTCTCTACCTTACTTTTAGCATGAAAAGGGTTTGCAAATCACTCTATCTGCACAAAATCAAAATATTATTTTAAATGAAAATATAAAACCCAATTGATTCACTTAATAGCATTTAATAATCAACCAAAGCATGACTAATTGAAATTTTCATGTGACAATGAAAAATTCATTTGGATAAAAACTAGGTAATTTTTATCCAAAATGTTTAATGGACATTTCTATGTAATTAAATATTGCTATTAAGAACTTTAAAATTTTAATGGAATCAACTAAGTCAATGCATATAAAATAATACAATAAATAATAAATAATAATACAAGAATAAATTGTATTTCATATATTCAAACTGTAAACCTAGTTTTGCCCCACTCTGTATATAATTCCACTGGTAAATCCTCTTCATTCTACCATTATCAGAAAACTGTATATTTTGCTCATTCTTTCATCAAGTGTCTGTATCATGTGACAATCTGGGAGTGACAATTCTAGTGAACCCATATGTTTTAAACATTTGGATAGCAGTAGCCCAAGTAACTGACATATTTTTATTTCTAAACAGAAACTTACAGACTGTGTGAAGTAATTAACATTAGTTCAAATCAAATTTACTGGCATTTGGTGGGAAGAATTATGTGATGTTATTTGGTGCTTGCCTACATAATAACAAAAATAAATTAATTAACAAAGCATAGTTTAAAGTTCTACATTTAATAAATTACATGTTTAAATCAGAGATTCATAAACTGCAGTTTTATTTCATTGTTTTTGATAATTTAAAATTTCTTAAAAATTCAGAATTCCAAGATGACAGCAGGACAGATGGAAGCTAAATTTACCTGTTTGCAGTTCCAAATCAAATTTACAGCTAAATGATATAGCAATCTATTTGAATAACCAACTGAAAGCTAGATGAACTAAAATATTATAACCAAAATTTACAGAAGAAGAAACATAGAGAATGATAAGAAATGTGGAGAAATGGAAAGAGCTGGCCCCCACATCTATATGCAATAGCTGAGAAGCAGGATGGATATCTCAGTCACAAAACTTCCTCCCTGTAGGAGCATTTGATCTGAACCTCACACAGTGATTCCCCAACCCAAGGATTCACCAACCAAGGCAACAGAGGCAAGATGAGGAGCCCACATAGCAACCAGTAGTGAAAAGTCAGTGGGGATCCAGTCTGCCTGGGAGAAAAGGGTTTCTGCTAGAGATTCAGATGCCTCCTTCCCAGGGTGGAGCATTCCTCTTGTTACAACACCAGTCTGGGGAACATGCTGCTCAGTCCTTCAACTATTGGCGACACCACTCTGTCATGCTCAGGTCCTGCAGAGGGATCTGGGGGCTGCAACAAACACAGAGCTCTGGGGTACTTTTTTTCTAGAGAAGCTCTTGGCAGAGACTCAGGCAGTGATTGAATCTGTAGCTCTGGAAAAAAAAAAAAAAAACATTCTTACCCACCTCAAGCAGACAGCCAGAGCTCCCTGCCACTTGTTGAATCACTTAAGAGTACCCTTCCATGCCCTGTGGCCTTGCCCTGCTGAGTTCAATCCTGCAAAGAGATCAGAGTGCCACACAGAGCTGGAACTTTCAGAGCTCATTACCCTGGGGGGCTTTTGTCTGAGAATCACACAGGTGAGTACTGGGTTGTGTGGCTGCAACTCTGAAGAACCACTCCTATCTCCTCTGAAAGCTCAGCTCATGCTATTCTCCCAATAAGAGACTCATTTGACCTGCTTTTCTGGTAGCTGGGGGCCCTGCCCTGCTGAACTCAGTACCAGAGGGGATATGAAAGCTGCTCAGAGCCGGGACTTTGGTGCACATTTCCATAGGAGGAACTTGCCCTTGCCTGGGAAGGGTAAGAAGTGCCTCTCCTCCTGCTACAGGCTTGCAAGAACCACCGTCAACGGGACACTGTTTGGATCTGCTTTCCCAAGTCCTGATGGCCCCGCCCTGCTGAGCTCATCACATGGAGGGAAAGGGAGTGCTGCTCAGAACTAAGATATTTGAAGCCCATCTCCTTTGAAAGCTTTTGTCCATGACAGGAAGGAAGTGCTTTTTTCATCATGCAGACTCAGCTGGCACCACCCACAATGGGAGATACATTTGATCTATCTTCCTGAGCCCTGGTGGCTCTGCCTTGCTGAGCTTTCACTACTGAAGGGATGACTAGCTACACCCAAACTGGCTTGAGGCAAACTTCTCCTGAGGGAACTAGAATTAAAAACTCTCACAGAGACTGAGTAGTACGGATGTGGAGTAAGAGCCACTCTTCAATCATTTGGTGCCTGACCGCATGACCCCCATTAAGGGACCCACTAACCCCATTCTTCTAATTCTGGTTACACTGCCCCACCGAGCTTGCAGCTTGTGGAAGGTTATGTGAGTCTCAGCAAGCCTAGGCCCACTCTATAGTATTTCTTGAGAAGGCTCTGGAAGAAGACCAGCAACTTCAAGGAGAGGCAGCATAGCCAACAAGTGGGGATGGACCTAAGGGAGCCTTAGATCTTTTATAGATCTGCCCCCAGCCCTAAGCTAGAAAAAGCCAAACCTTGCACATAGCTTAGCCCCTCCCATGCACACCAAGGCCCAGTAGGTTCAGTCACAAATAGTGAAGAGTGTGGTAATCCAAGACAAGTAACCCAAGGCCAGTTAAATACAATATCTGACATTGACATGTACCTAAACTCCACCCAAGTTACTCAGAAAAAAAAGCACAGTAAGTGGTGGGCTTCAGACCACACCAAAGCCTGACCCAACTGAGCACACTAAGGGCACACCCAAAGGGGGATTTTAGCAAGCCACAGACCCTTCAGGGAACATCTCTGCCTTGGGAGGCAGCCCCTTCACAAACATGGTATTCAAGGTTCGTTCTTAGAGGCAGACAGACCGATGGGTTAACCCCGCCCACAGAAGGGCAGACAAAATTTAAGACTCAACAACAGGAAGGTGCACATAACCCACAAGGAATATTCCTGGAGCACCAAACAGGTGATCAGGAAGAATGCACCACTGAGACCAACAAGACACCTACATTATAAAGTTATTGAAACAAGTTTGGGGATCATAGTACATACACCTACTATACAGAGACAAACACGCATGCAGAGAAAAAATGTGGAGACCAAGAAATATGCCCTAAAAGGAAGAATGAGAGAAATCTCTAGAAAAAACATTAAATGAAATGGAAGCTATCAAGATAATAGGTGCAAAGTTTGAAGCAATGGTTGTATGGATGTTCAAGGACCTTAGGGGAAGAATGTATGACCTTAGTGAGAACTTAAATAAAGAGCTAGTAAGCATTTAAAATAACATAGAAAATATAAAAGAGAACCAGTCAAAATAAAGAAAAATATCTGAATCAAAGAATGCACTAGTAGGAATCAACAACAGGTTAGATGAAGCAGAGGATCAAATTAGTGACTTAGAGGACAAGATAACAGTAAGCACCCAAGCAGATTCAGAGAGAGAGAGAGAGAGAGAGAGAGAGAGAGAATGAATTTAAAAAATGAAGAAAGTGTAAGGGACCCCTGGGACAAAATGAAACATAACAACATTCACAACATTCACATCATTCACATCATAGGGGTATCAGAAGGAGATGAAAGTGAGAAAAGGATTGAGATCTGTTTAAAAATTAATGGCTGAAAACTTTCCTAATCTAGTGAAAAAGAAGTCACACAGTCCAGAAAGCACAGAGAGTCTTAATCAAGATAAATCCAGAGGCTTTTCATACTTCAGGCCAAGATGGAGGCATAGCTGGATGCACTGTGCCTCCTCTCACAGCCAAGATTAGGGACTACAAAAATATAGAACCAAAAAAAAAAAAAAAAAAAAAAAAAAAAAAAAAAAAAAAAAAAAAAAAAAAAAAAAAAAAAAAAAAAAAAAAA